>APFE030775746.1:68867-116484 GCA_000404065.3 Pinus taeda
ATATTATTATTTTATACATATACTAATTAATAATTATTACAATTATAGTGCATTCAATTATTTTAATAAATTAATAAATAAAATTGATTGACCTAATTTAACCTTTTCTATAAAATTAATACGTATAACCACATCCTAGTATTTTTATTTAGGATTAAGTTAAATATATTAATATATTAATAAATTATTTATTTTTAATATTATTAATTATATATATTATTATTAACTTATATATAATGCATTTTTATTTTTAAAATTAATTTTAATTGACCTAATTTAACCTTTTTCTATAAAATTAACTTCATATTAATTATAAATAATACTAATCACAATTATGACAACAATAATAAAATTAGGGTATTTAGAAAATTAGGTATAATAATAAATTATTGGAATATACATATATATTTGGATATATTTAATGAATGAATCATTTAAATAAATATTGACATATATATATTTATAGCATTTTTTTATATAATAATAGAGCAATATTTTATATTAAATAAATGAATTATTTTTAACAGATTAACCTTTGTTTTGTTTTATTATTCAACCGGTTAACCTAGCTCCATGAATATAATAGTATTTTAATATTAAATCGGTTAGATGAAGTTTGACTGGGGCTCTTGAGTGAAAAAGTAGCCGTTAGAGTGTTTTAGCCGTTGGAGTCTCTGCTTAGACTATTTAACACGCTGATCTGGATCTGTATCTTCAACTCGTCCTGATGATGAACCACATTGGTTGGTTCAAAACGCGTCGACCAAAGTCTTTCTTATGTGATTTACGCTGAAGCTCTCCTTACAACTATGACTAATCACAGAAGTCTCAATTCTACAAAGGTATCAAGTTGCAAGGCAATAGTCTGTCTCATCTCACTCTTGAGGTCTTCCATCTGGTTAGCAAACTCATGCTTGGAGAAAGAGGTACTAGCTGAAAGATGATTCCCCCTACCTCTCTTCTGGGCCACTCTAGAATGGTTTCTAAACACAGTCTTTATGTCCTCATAAGGTAGTTGGTATATTTCTCCTCTAGCCAGCATGTTAAGGGTGTCTAGAAGGTCTTCAGGGACTCCTCGGAGCATAACCAGCTTCAAAGATTCCGGGTCAAGTGTGCACCTGGCCCTTTTATAACTGAGTTGGAACCTTTCCTCATAGTCTTCTAAAGATTCATCTCTTCCCATAGTCATCCAAATGATTTCTCCCTTAGTTTTCTTGGACCTACAGTAGTCCCGGTACTTGGCAATGAAAGCTTGTTACATCTGAGCCCAAGTGGTGATACTGCTTCCAGGTAAGCCCATGAACCAGCGTAATGTCGCGTCCTTGAGCGTAGAGGGAAAGAGTTTCAACTTTTTCTCATCCTCATCATAGTCATAAGTTCGAAAAAGGACAAAAAACTCAAATAGGAAGGTATCAGGGTCTTTAGTAGTTAGTCCATGGAAGTGAGGTAAAGCAAAGGGACTTATGTTTTTCATTTTCATGTCTCCATTGGTCTCTCAGATGGGAAAGGCACCTTCTATTCTCTCATCTTCTCTTCTACCATTTCGGTTTTCAGCCATGGCTTCAGATGGAGTGTTCTCTAACTCTTCTTCTGTTATAAGATCTTCGTATATCTCAGGAGGTTCACCTATAGGCTCTTCCGGCTCACTGTCACCAGAGAAGAGAGAAGGTTGACTTAGTGATGTGGTGGGGGTGTTGGGTAAGAATTTGCCGGTTTTATCTCTGTTCCTATGAGGCATGAAATGGAAAGACTTTTTTCCTGCTTTCGTTTTTTTTTTTTTTTGCTGGTACCTGCAAAACTAAAATAGATTGAACTGCAACTCACTATCTTGCTGAAATGAAAATGTAGAATTGAAATGAAAGCAGCAAAGGACTAATCTATTTTGCTCAAATGAAATTGCAGGAATGGAATGCTAAGCTACGCTTGCAGAATTGAAATTGCGGAATTGAAATTCTAATCTATGCTTGCAGAATTGAAATGCTAATCTATGAAAGCAAGAAATGTCTACTTTACTTTTGCGGAAAGGAAATTGCAGAATGGGAATGAAATAAACTACTTAGCAGAAGGTTGTAGGAGAAAATACAAGAAAAGCAACAATCACCAATACTCTGACGCTTCCCCGGCAACGGCACCAAAAATATGGTGGGCTCCAGTATTGCAGAAATAATGCTGCAACTCCTGGGACTCCCTTCTTTACTTTTATTAACCCAGTTGTTTGTAACAAACTTGGAAGCGACGGTGTTGTATGCACAAGTACTAGCTCTTGCCGCAGTTGTCACTTGGTCAGCTGGCACAAGTCCGCTAGGGGTTTTAGCCAACTTCTATGAGCTCTTAGAAGAATCTTTCTAATTGATGGACGAAAGCTAACTCAAAGCAAGCTAATCTACTTGCGAAAAGAGATTGAAAAATTGAAGGAAAGTGCAAACCCTAGCAAACCCTAATTCTACCAACTAGTCCTACTGATGCAGAGATGAGAGTGCAAACTACTGAAAGAGATGCCATTACTTCTATGAAGGTAAAATACGTGTGTTTAGACTACCTTTGTCCTAAGAAAACATTTTTTTGTATTTTTGACTAAGTTGTCAATTTTCTCATGCATATGCTTGAAATGTGCTTTACTGTGCAGGGGTGGATTAAGGAGGAGAAATGCTTGGAAAAGGTTGGATAGGTTCAAAGAGGGTCTAAGGAGTCCCTAACACTCTTCCAGAGAGTTCCACAAAGTTTGGCTATCAAGAAACCTCATTTGTGAGCTTCTACAGGAAGTCTGCAGGGGTTCTATAGGATGTTTAGGAATTTCTACAGGATGTTTCAAAATTTCTACAGGATGTTTATAAATCGGTTTTTAGAGGATGGATGAGTGAGGGAAGGTGCATGGATGGATCTGGAGGCAGGATAGGGGTCTAAAATGGCCTAAGTACTGGTGGATGGAGTGGTGAGGAGGTGTAGAAGGCTGACTTGGCTTGAAGAAGGCTAAGGCAATGATTGAGCAAGAAGGTAGGGTTACGTGGACAAAAGGATAGATGTGAGATGATGAATTTAACTAGGAGATAGGACAGGTGGCTCAGATGATGCTTTGGGTGGATGAAAGAGTGGAGGAGATGCCCTGCACGGTGTACTTCAACCAAATCAACAAAGTCTTGCAAATGATCAAATCTTGAGCTAATCTAGTCTAACCATAAACAACATGAATGAACAACAGCTTTATTTGGGAAGAAAACCATGTACATCAACTATGCAAAGAAATATTTCAGATATCCAAACCCATAACTAATTTCTACAAATGAAAACAGTGCACTAAGGATTCCATGGTCAAGCAAACTAGTGTTTTTGTTGGGGCAGCACTGTTTCCTCAATTCCAGCCCCTAATCCAATAAGGATGAGGTGAAAACGAGAGTGTGGTTGTCCCTTTTCTTTGAAGCTTTTTCTATTGTTATCCTACCAAAACACCTGAAGCAATGTCATTCATAAACAGTGATCTATTCAAGCAACATCACTAAATCTGCCTAACAGAAACATGTTCAAATGCATAAAGGGAAACAATGATACGTAAAGGAAAAGTAACAGTACATAAAGGAGGCCCTAGGCTCTCAGGTTGGGTCCAACCCTGAGAGCTATGGCTCCTATGAAAAACTCAAATTTGATAGAAAATTGAACTGCTTCTCAATATCAAAAAATAATCATAAGAGTGATGCCAAAAATGGCTATAAAAGAACAAAATAGAGCTGATAGCACTGAGGTGCAAAATACACAATAGTTTCAAAAGTCCCTTACAAACGCTGAGGCCTCAACATTTATACATCACGAGGGACCTAGCTGGCCTCCTCAATTTGTGGAACTCGGCTGTTCAAACTGTGAGTTAGACAGTCCCTTCTAAAATCTGCTTGGCTGCCTTCTAGATTTGGTTTTGGTGGTCTTTGGAGCTCGGAGTTGGGGATGAAGATCACGAGGAAGGATTATTTAATGCCACAGACAACCCCCCTATGAATCCTCACCTCAGGCTTGGCTGTCTTTTAGCCCATGATTGCTCGATTTTGCTCCAACATGTGTCAAAAAACCTGAAATAAGCACGTGTTAGCCACCTACGAAGAGTGACTACCCTTATTCGTACAAATGACATAAACATACTGAAAATAATGCATAAGCTATGGAAAATGAAGGATTTGAACAATGACTGGACAAGGATAATTAGGCCAAATGAGCCCAACAAGTTACCAATTTTGGGGCTCATCAGCCACATGGAGGAGAAATTGAAGGAGATGGGCAGAGAATGGAGTAGAACAAGGGATAGAAAGGAAATGATGAAAGCTCAATTAGAAGTAGAGAATGCACGGCTAAGGGGATAGTTACGAGAAAGGGAGAGCCAGTTGGAAACTATGGCTAGTTTATCCTTAGAGGCAATCCAGTGCAGGATAGCAGCAAACTCTTATGCCTTGTATCTCAAGGAACAATGGCTACAATTCAAAATTAAAACTTTAGCACATAGAGGCACTATTCGCTTCTAATACTATAGACAATTCATTGATCTTTGTGATCAAAGAACCTTGGAAGATAGAGAAAAAAAGTCTGAGTTTTACCTACATAACTTGGCCTTGACAGTTTTGAATGTGTGGGACCCAAATTGAAAACTAGAAAACCTTCAATTGATGGCCTTAGTATCATGGATGAATCACGAGGAGGCAAGAGCTAGAGAGATGAAAAAGGTAATGGCAAGAGAAGAGACAAAAACCCTTATGATCAAAGTTGAATAATCTAATCCAATGAAATTCATCAGCACCCACAACCTAATTGCAAATGATCCGAAGCTTGCACCTAGGTACCTTGATGCACAAGAGCAAGAAGTCACACACTTTGAAGACATGTTCAGATTGCTAAGAGATGGCAGCATGTAAGCTTACCAAAGGAGATGGAACACCTTGCCTTATAACCTAGAAATCATAGAATACCATTCTCCTCAGAGAATGAGAGAGAATTTAAACAGAACATCCATGTACAAGCAAGCTCTACAAAGACTCAAAGTCAATTATATTGGCTTGAGACTTAGTCCATCACTGCTTTTGGGAATGTTCGAAGGAAGGAAAGAAGAAGAAGAAAGAAAGTAGTGGGAAAAGAAAGAGAGGAAGGCATGATTTTATTCAAAGGAAGAAGAAACTATAGCAAAAGCATGGGATGTTAGGGAGGCCACTAGAGCAATGAAGGACATGGATATAGATTAAGTTGCTCAGAGGATGAGAAACACTTTCAGTAGGGGGTGATGATGAGCCTCATCATTGGGTAACTATATGGACCTTAATACACCTTCAAGATTATTAAAATCAAATCTTCTCATAATTCCTTACATGTTTTAATTATATTTTTCTTAATGAGACGAGTAAAAGTAAGATTTTATGTCTAGTGGTCTTATGTGCATTGATGTCAGGTTTTTCAGAGAAAATCATGGAAATTTTGCCTAATTAAGGGAACAAAATCAAATGAGACAAGGAGGAGAGGTTATAGAAGATATATCCTCCTCATTAAATCCTCACTCTTTTAAATATTCCTCAATCGGATCACACTAGCTCGAAGTTGCAAGCAGCGGAGTCAAGGAGATCATGGGAAGTCAAGCCAGTGACCATTAAGTAGAATGAGTTCATCTTAAGCTTGGGAGCCAAGCCTCCCTAGATTTAAGAAAGTTGTTGGAGACTTCAATTGTATAAATAAAGAGGCCTAGAGCCTCATTAGGATTTAGATATTTTATGTAAGAGCACTAAGCAATTTAGAGTTCAAGTTTTGTGGTAAAACATTATTATGTAGTTTTTCTGATATGATAATGAAAATGATCATTTTCTTGATCCAACATTGAGTTTACAAGAGGGCTAAATATCTTGGGTTAGGGCCCAACCCTAGCATCAAAGGCTCCTCTTCTTGTACTTCTATGCTTAGGTTATTTCATAGATTAATTGTTGAATTGATTTTCGCATTGTTTCCTTGCAAGTAGTGCTAAATTTGATTAGTTTTCTTCCATTTGTGCATAGCTTTAGCAATAGTTTTAGAGAGGTAAAGGAATACCAAAAAGGCTTATAATAGGTGGATTTTTTCTCACTCCTCCCTTTAGGGACCATGGTTTGAGGAAAAACTCCTATTCATCCCCAAAGAAGACAGAACTAGTTGGTATTCCTAGTTCATGGGTAAATGTGAGTGATGTATGTATTTCAAGATTTTTCAATAATGCATGAAGATCTCATGCCAGCAGCCCCAGCCTAACCTCATCCATTAATGATCACCAAAAGCCCCTAAGCCCATCAACAAATTCATCATTCCATAAGAACAACTTTCTAGCTTTGTTGAGAAAATCCAACAATTTTACAAACATTGTTTTGAGCTCTGAGGAAGTCCTAGCCACTCCCTTGCCTTATATCTTCCCTCATTTAGCTTCTTAAGCCCTATACCACCTTCCATATCACTCTTATTTGTTTCGATTGGATACTGCATGTTGAAAATGTAACAAGATGATGGAGCTTACTGAAAAGAAGTCGCCTTCACTAAGTGGGCCCGCAGGTTATTTTTGGTGCAAAGTCTATTTTTAGACATATGGGCAGAGTCTATTTTTAGACTGCCAGTATAAAAATAGAACAATCGAATATTATTAGCTCTTAATAATATTTGGACTATAAACATTATCTTATCCTCTTGCAGCACTTCAGTTCAAGCTACGGATGTGGCACATGCAACTGCCAGAAGGAAATACGTTTTTCTTATGGGTTAGTTGAGTATTGCATGATGGACTTCAGTTAGAGCTCAAGTGATTGAGTTTGGTGGAGTTGATTGAGGAGTTGATGGAGTTGTGTTCAGTTTGACTTAGTTGAACTAGTTGTATTTAGTCTAACTAACAAATAAACTAGTGATTAGTGGTGTGAATTAATTATTAATTAATTCACTAATTATTAACTCATAAATCAACTAAAGAATACATCAGTTAACTCAATGCATGGACAGTTCAGTGGAGACAAGAGTTAGAGGTGGGTGAAAGGGTGAGTCTACTATCAGTTGTGACTATAGCTGTGCATGAGATTTGCACAATCAATGGATTGAGATTGCCAATGAGGATTACGCAGTACAAACAAAGGGAGTTCGAATTTGGATCATACATTTGGCTCTATTCTCAGTAGGGATTGCGTAGTGGAGGTAGGCAAACAACGGAGGAGATTTGAACTTGTGACTTGTTCGGATCTAAGATAGTTTGTGTGTAATAGGTGGAGATAGTACTGAGTAATTTTGAGGAGTATTGTACTATGTATTGCTACATGTTCTATATCATTATAATATACAGATAGTTGAGGGGTTTTTAGCTGTATGCTTTCCCCAGTACATATTGTGTTGATATGTGTGATTGATGTTTCAATGTGCGCATGCGATTGTTTCTTCTGCAGAATTGATGATCAATGTAGAGGAGATTATGTATTATGCTTGATTCCACAAATAGTGTATAATCCGGATAATCTCTCTGAATAAGTGTCATATTATTCAAAATTTCTACATGGTATTAGAGCCAGGTTGATTTGTAGAAAACGTTCTACAGGATATCAAAGCGAGGATTGATCATTAGATCTATTATTCAGAAAGTGATTAAGTTTTATTTCTTCAGGCAGAGTCGGTAATCAGGCCAGGTAGCTTCTCATCCTTCTTTCGGAAGGTGAGATATCTGGTGAATTCCCATATAGTCAATCTCTATACGAGAAATACTTTGTTCTCACGAATTTTAGATCGAAAGCGATTGAGTTTTGAGTTGGTGGAATTCAAATTTGCAGCAGTGTTTTCTTGGTGTCGAAGTTGAAATGTCTTTCAACGGATTGCGATTGGAGTATGCCCTAAAAGGCAACTCGAATTATATTGCATGGAAAGACATGATGGAGGCGATGTTAGATGACAATGGGTTGAAGGAGTTCACAGATGCTGAAGTCCCAAAGCCTACTGATGCTGCTAAAGCTAAGGCTTGGCAAAAGAAGACCACAAAGTGTCGAAGGATTTTGTTGGAGGGCGTGAAGGATCACATTGTGTCCAGCCTGCATGGAAAGGCTTCTCCATACTTGATGTGGAAAGCGTTGACAGATCTATTCCAAAGCAAGAGTGACTAGAGGAAGTTGGCGCTCAAGGATAAACTCTAAAACATTAAGTGTGAGAATGGAGACAGTATGCCCAATTATCTCACGAAGTTCACCCAATGCTGGGATGAGCTGGGAAGTGTGGGGGTGACTGTTGATGATGAGGACTTGGTGAGCTTGGCTCTCCTTAGTCTTCCAAAGAGTTGGCATTCCTATCAGGACTTTGTCGATGGTCAGGAGAAATTGCCAGAATGGGAGATACTTTGGTCAGATCTTGTGCAAGAGGAGATCAGGCGGAATGCCAAGGACAAATCTTCATCAAAGGCATCTGATGAAGAAAATTGTGGTTTGGCTACCAAAGCAAAGAAAGGGAAGAACAAGAAAGCTTCTCATTCTGGTGCGAAAGGCAAGAAGCAGGACATGTCCAAGGTGAAGTGCTTTCACTGTCACCAGCACGGACATTATGCCAAAAATTGTCCGCAGAAGAAGAAAAATAAGCAAGCTGCTGGATCTGCAGCAAGAGAGGCCTTAGCCTTGCAGTTTGAGCTGGATTTTTCACTGATCGCATGCTTGGTATTAAGTGTGATGGGATCGGTATGGTTCTTGGACAGTGGTGCGTCTTTTCACATGACAGGAGATTAAGATTTGTTTTCTAATCTGGATGAGAAAGATCTTGGAGTGCACATCGAGATGGGCGATGATGGTAGATACAGTGCGACCGGTATTGGTACCATTTCCTTTGAGAGGGAGTCTGGTAAACCCTTTGTATTCAAGGAAGTGATTCATGTTCCAGGATTGAAGAAGAATATTATCTCTGTGGCGATGTTAGAAGACAAGGGATATGATGTTGTCTTCAGTGAGGGAAAGGCTTTCTTGCACATTAAGACAACTAGAGAAACCCAAAATATAGGGGTTCAAGTCAAGAACCTTTATCAATTGCATGTAGATGACTACGTAGCAATGGCATGCAAGGTTCAAGGAGTGGTCAACTGGGATGATGGCGAGCTGTGGCACCAGAGATTGGGCCACCTTCACCATGGAGCTTTGAAGATACTACAACAGATTTCTACTAGGCTTCCTAAAGGCACTCTTGCACAGTCAGATTAGTGCAAGGGGTGTACTTTGGGAAAATTTGTGAAAGCCACCTTTCACGAGAAGGATAGTCGTGCCATAATGATCCTTGAGAGAATTCACACAGACGTGTGTGGACCTTTCTCAGTAGCTTCGACAATAAAGCACAAGTACTATGTGATCTTTATTGATGATTTCTCTCGAAAGTGCTGGATCTTCTTCATGCAGAAGAAGAGCGAGACATACTCAAAGTTTTGTGAGCTCAAAGCACTGGTCAAGAAGGGATTGGGGAAGAAGGTGAAGGCTCTTAGTAGCAAAAATGGTGGTGAATTCATCTATGGCGAGTTCAAGGACTTCTGCAGTGCAAAAGGGATTCGAAGAGAGCTCATAGCTCCCCATAACCCACAACAGAACAGGGTTGCTGAGCGAAAGAATAGAACAATCGTGGGTGCTGCATAGGCGATGTTGCATGATTATAGCCTACCCCTTCACTTGTGGTTGAAGGCATGCAATACTGTAGTATATGTGCAGAACTGTTGTCCTCACAAGATACATGGCATGAGTACACCTGAGGAAGCTTATTCTAGTAAGAGGCCTGATATTTCCCATTTGAGGATTTTTGGTTCTCCTGTTTACATGCATGTGATGAAGGATGCTAGGAAGAAGCTGGAGCCATCTGTGGAGGTTAGGATATTGTGGGGTACACTGATATGCCCCACAACTATCGTGTTTATTTGCTAGACAGTCGCAAGACTGTTGTGCGTGGGATATCAAATTTCAGGAGGAGAAAGCCATGAAGTGTTCGCTTGAGAGGGAGCCACACTTGCATGTAGATGAGGAGCTATTAGTTCCTAAGGATGAGCTTTAGGATGTGGATCAGCCACAAGATGAAGTTCATGGAGTGGAAGAGACCACTCATGCAGCGCCAACCATCAAAGGGTGAAAGCACACTACAGAAGTTGAGCGACTCGCTCAAGATGCAGAGAAGGTTGTAAGACCACCTACAGCACAGCACAGACAGAGACATTCACCTGATCGGTACACTGGATACATGGCTTTTCTGAGAAAATGTGTCGTGATTGAGCCATCCTCTTTCGAGGAAGCTGTGGAGGATCCCGCATGGGTAGATGCCATGGTGGAAGAGTATGATTCGATTGTCAGAAACAGTGCATGGGATATTGTCACAAGACTGGAGGGGAAATCAGTGGTGGGTTTGAGATGGATCTACAAAGTGAAGCAGGCAGCTGACGGGAGTGTGGAGAAGTACCAGGAAAGATTTGTTGCCCGAGGCTTCTCACAGATAGAGGGGATCGATTATGAGGAGACCTTTGCACCTGTCGCAAGGTATTCTTCCATATGAAAGATTCTTGCTCTCTCAGTGTAGAAGGGGTGGCACATTCATCAGATGGATGTGAAGACTGCGTTCCTCAACGGAGTCATTGATGAGGAGGTGTACATAGAGCAGCCTGAAGGTTTCGAGCTCTTCAGCAGCGAGTTGCATGTGTGCAGGCTCAAGAGAGTGTTGTATGGGTTGAGACAAGCACCTCATGCTTGGTACACATCGGGATATGGATTGTGGTACAGACAAGAGGATGAGGTGAAGCTATGTGGCTTCACGGATGCAAATTGGGCAAGGAGCCCAACGGACAGAAAGAGCACATCTGGAGGGATCTTCATTATCGGGTCGATAGCAGTTTCTTTCTACAACAGGAAGCAAAGATCCGTGGTATTCAGTTCAGCAGAGGCCAAGTATATGGCATCAATTTTGGCTGCATGTGAGGCTATATGGATGAGGAAGATCATGGTCGAGTTGTTCAGGTCACACTTGGGGCCTACTGTGATTTATTGTGATAACTAGAGTTGCATTAAACTCTTAGCTAATCCAGTATTTCATGATATATCTAAGCACATTGACATCAGGTACCATCATATCAGAGATTGTGTGTAGTGGAGAATCATGTTACTTTCATATATTCCCACGGAGGATCAGGATGTTGATATCTTGACGAAGGCGCTCACCACGAGAAAATTCGAATACCACAGAGGCAAGATAGGGGTTGCAGATAATCCATATCTTGTTGAGAGGAAGTGGTGAAAATGCAACAATGTGATGGAGCTTAGTGAAAAGAAGTCACCTTCACTAAGTGGGCCCATAGGCTATTTTTGGCACAAAGTCTATTTTTAGACTATGTCTATTTTTAGACATATGGATCATGGTCTATGAGTTGCAGGATGCTATTTAGGGATGATTGGTCATGTTGGTAAAAATAGATGGACTTCTATTTTTAGACATATGGGTGGAGTCTATTTTTAGACTGCGAGTCTAAAAATAGAACAATAGAATATTATTAGCTCTTAATAATATTTGGACTATAAACATTATCTTATCCTCTTACAACACTTCAGTTTGAGCTACGGATGTGGCACATGAAACTACCAGAAGGAAATATGCTTTTCTTATGGGTTAGTTGAGCTATTGCATGATGGACTTAAGTTAGAACGCAAGTGATTGAGTTTGGTGGAGTTGATTGAGGAGTTGATGGAGCTGTGTTCAATTTGACTTAGTTGAACTAGTTGTATTTAGTCTAACTAACAAATACACTAGTGATGAGTAGTGTGAATTAATTATTAACTCATAAATCAACTAAAGAATACATCAATTAACTCAGTGCATGGACAGTTCAATGGAGACAAGTGTTAGAGGTTGGTGAAAGGGTGAGCCTACTATTAGTTGTGACTATAGCTATGCATGAGATTTGCACAATCAATGGATTGAGATTGCTAATGAGAATTGTGCAATACAAACAAAGGGAATTTGAATTTGGATCATACATTCGGTTCTATTCTCAACAGGGATTGCGCAGTGGAGGCAGGAAAACAACGGAGGAGATTTGAACCTGTGACTTGTTCGGACCTGAGCTACTTTGTGTGTAACAGGTGGAGATAGTACTGAGTACTTGTGAGGAGTATTGTACTATGTATTTTTACATGTTCTCTATCATTATAAGATACAAATATTTGAAGGGTTTTTAGCTGTATGCTTTCCCCGGTACATACTGTGTTGATATGTGTGATTGATGTTTCAATGTGCGCATGTGATTGTTTCTTAATTCCGCAAAATTGATGATCAACGTAGAGGAGGTTATGTATTATGCACGATTCCGAAAATAGTGTATAATTAGGATAATCTCTGTGAATAATTGTCATATTATTCAAAATTTCTACACTGTAGGAAGCATTAGGACATCCTGTAGGATGACTTGTAGTGGCCAATTTGTGGGAAAAGCATCAAGGAAGATAGGAGAAGACCCCTACTTGCCTCTCAAGCCATCTCACCTTTCACCACCATCTCTAACCCACCTGCCACATCGCTAAGAATATTTAGTATTCACATTTTCACAAAAATTGGACAAAAAGGAAAAAAGAGTTATTGTGTTCATTCATATGCACAACAGTAAAATGTTTGGTTATTTCAGATTGCATGCCTAGGATAGTTAGGACTACACACATGTTAGCTCAGAATTCTTCTGAAGCAATATATCTTAGCAATTAGTTAGACGAGTCGTGTGTTTAAAGCATTTATTTTGGTTTTCATTAATGAAGTAGACAATATTTCTATTCTTCCAATTAGGGTAAAATTCCCCTTTCTTCATTGGTAATCAAACTTCTTTTGAATCAATAGAAGGCTGGTTTGAGAAACCATAGTGGTTTATCTCCAACTTAGCAGTGACAAAGAGTGGACCCATCACATCTTCTTGTGTATACATCACTGTCACCTCCAAGTTTGTACGAACCTTGGGTTCATAAAGTAAAGTTGGTAGCCCCAAGAGTTGCAAAATTCTTGCTGCAATAGTGTTGCTCATCAGCTTCCAAAGGAAAATCTCAGCCTGATCCCTCTTTAAGATTACATATCTTTGCCATGCAATTCCCTACATCATACTACCATAAAGACATAATTGTCAGTGCATAAATATTTATAATAACATACTAGTTACCATACCTTGTTGTACTGAGCACATAGCCCCACAGCTGAACACATGCATGTACCATCTCTCAAGGGACTCCAATTCCTTGAAGAATCAATGCATAACTAAAAGACAACTTTTATACCTATCAAATACAATTTCATGAATATATCACATATCCATATAATGTCAGACAAAATAATGGTTAAGAAGACTTCCTGCATTCATACAAAGAACTCATTCGTTGGGAACTATGTTTTCCAAACATAGCGAAAGGAATTCTCACCCAATTCCTCTCTTTTACCTTTTTCCTTATTGCAATTGAGTCTTATTAGGTGCTATCACATCACCGAGTTGTTAATGATATAAAAAAATCGAGTGTTACCCTATCATGCTAATACCAAGCATGTTTCCCTACAAATATTCACATATGCAATCACATGTTCCAAAGACCAAGACATTGTATCGATTAATGTGAAATGGGCCTTTACCAAGACTAATAACCATGTCATAATCAACTCACAGTCATTAGTCATAATACTAAAACTATCATCTACTTTCACTCAAGTACACATCAGTTGTCTTAGCACAAATTATGTTAGTACAACTATATTAAAAAAATACAATTCCTTCATGCAGTCTTATAGATATGCCACTTTTCCATTCCATAGATTGCATGTGAGGCCTATTAGGGAAGTCGTGTGAACCGTAGTACACTACGCTACTCTTCATCCATGATCTTCTATTTCCAACAAACATATCGTATTAGATCAACCAAATATATTACATAATCACTCTCATACATAAATGTATCTCAAGGGAGGCTATCACATCTGCACAAGTTAGTCCATATTAGTACGACACAATATCACAGGTATATTAACTCATACCTGAATATCATAAACATAACCATATACATAGTCCTATCCTAATTAGCATGATACATATAACATCAAGATCTCAAATGCAATGACCATAATCATAATGTGTATGATTGCAATGCATATAACAATAAGTTAACTACTATGCATGACTAACCGATGGATGTACATATGATTGCACTGAACAACTTGCATCTCTCATGCATGTAACCACAAAAAAATAGAATGATAGGTATATATATAGCCATAATGCATATAACAACCATTAGTCATCATACTTGCATGCACAACATCAAAACCTACATGACAAACTGCTCTTACCTCGAGGTCCAATGTTACAACCTTGCTTTGATAATTTGCATCTCCTATTCCATCTCAGCCATATCAACATCATAACATACCAACAACATCATGATGACACAAAGTGCATAATGAGTACCACGTTGCATGTCTAACCTAATATGCATGCATAATTATATACATTTAGCCCATCAAGTCCAAGTGTTTGAAACTGGAAGCTCTGAAACCACCCTTTGGTATTATATATCGCCCAAAGAGAATGAAAATCCACTTTGATACCACCCTGTAATCACTCCTTCCCACTTTTACCTAATTTCACTAGCCTACCAAGGTAAACATGAGAAAAGAGTTGTATGAAATGACCCAACCTCCAAGCTCTAGTTAAGGAAGTGGGGCCTATAACTGAAAACAGACTGACAAATCACAACATCCCTCAAGGCCGTGGGACACTCATAGGCCAAAGGACCACCCCAGGTGACAAAACCCTGAGCTGGGGCTCTTTTCACTGACCTAGACCCCCAACTACATGTATGACAAGGGATGGGTGTAGTTATAATCCTCCAACCACATACACAACACTACATCCATGTGGTTGTGACCCAACTAGCCTATTCCAAAGGTTCCGGTCATGATATCTGAGCCACAATTCTAGGCCAGCCTCTAGACCACTGCCTAGAACTACCCAAGACATTCTAGAATCATAAATGACATAATGACAAAGCTAAACATTCAAACTTGGAGTCACAACTTGACCTAGTTTTCCTATAACACATTAGAAATTTCATCAAACATAGGGAAAACATGTCAGGTACAAATCATGAATGCATATATGAAAATAATAGTCATAGATTCATCTGAGAATCATCAAGAAGACCCTATTCCCTCTCCACATAGCTGCAAAAATTCTATTATTCCATACATTCGTCCACCAATCAATAAATAAATTATTCATCATAAGATCCATAGATAATAAGATCATATAACTAACATATAACAAGAAAATAACTAGCATAGAAACGATTGGAAATTTTGCCATAATATCACCAATATAATTAGTACAATTTCTCATAGATCACAATAAGGAAATATATCATATTAACATGCGGAAATACCAACCAAGTCAGGGACGTCCACATACCACCCATCCATAGATTGAGTTCAACCAAATCTCTCTTTCGACCAATCACCACTACGCCATATTCCAAGCATGAATGTGGGATCTCAAGGAATAAACTAAATCAAAACCAAACAAGGGCTTTGAGAGGACAAACCACCTTAACCCTCAACTAGAGTGATTCCACCTCTACGGGCGGACACCACCAAAAGCATCTAGATCTGTCTCTATCAGAGTTGTCTAAGGATCCTAGAACTAATAACTCAACCCACAATGTTCCAGGGATCCAGAGTGTTTTTCCAACCCAGATCTAGGGACTAGTAACTCAACCCACCAAGGGCTCGAAAGTATTTTTCTCAACCTATGCTCTAGGAATAGTAACTCAACACAAACTATTCCAAGGTTTCCAGAGCATTTTTTTCCAACCCACGGGCATAAGGAATTATGAGCATCAATTAGAAAAAAAATCAAGTTGAAAACCCCACAATGCCATGGTTATCCAAGAAATGGTGAGGAAAGGAAAAAAAACCATTGTCCCTCTAGGAAATTCACCATGCCAATGACAACACATAAAACAAATATCACATTCATATACCATGCATCCATAAATCAATAAGGAAATCACGCATGCAATTGTTACCTGCCAAATAATCAAGTTGTAGTTATTGATCCACCTATTCCCTTACACTTTCCATCTCTCCTTTTCCTTCTTTCTTCAAATCCAATGTATGACAAAGCACTCCAAGGATGCTCCAAGAATACTCTATGTGTTCAAGAGTGTGAGAGAATGAGAGAATCAGAGGGGGCTCCACCGAAAAATTGTCAAAAGGCTAGAAACTAATCCTGGGAAGCCTTTTTATCATTGAGGCCTCTATTTGATTCATTTTCCTTCATTTTTCCTTCAATTTCCCTCTCATGCAAATCAATGTCTCTTCACCTTCTTTTTCTCCTATTTCCCTTTATTTTCATAAATAAAATGTCGAGTAATGTCTCTTTGCGTTTTCCAATGCCTTTGCGATTTTCCTTAGTCGTAAATACATAGAATGATACAACCCACTATAATATGTTCCCACCATTCAACTTGGAATATGTGTCCTGTGACCTTGGTCTTATATTCTTTTACGTGGAAAATCAACTAGGGGTTGTTATAAAACTATGAGGGAGAAGGTTGAGGAAACCAAATTATACTCACATAAGACAAAGAAAAAAATAAAATGGTTAATTTTCCTTTAAACTATTAATGTGTGAAAAAATAAAAAATAAAAAGTTTTGGCAATATTTTTTCGCGTGTGAAAAATCCTAAAGACCTACCATCCTTCCACATAATCAATAATTGGGCCTTGAATTTTTTTTGATGATAATGGAGTTTGAAGCCACTATCTAAAAAAAACGAAGTTATGGAAGAGGGTTATAATGATGGGTACTAGGGCCACGTCCCAAATAAACTGGTGATGCTTCAAACAGATGCCTCAAATCACCTCGAGGATTAAGTGATGTTGTAGTCACCACCTATATGGAAATTTTCCATAGTTTTTGGCCATTAAGCTACTTATGCCGAGTGGGGGTGAGAGAATGTCAGCTTTTAGATATCAACCTCAGACCTAGAGAGCCTAGCAAGCATTGAGAGATACAAGGGGACCCATGATAATATGTAGTCTATGCCTTGCCCCCTTCATGGGTTTGTTCTTATCACTAGATTTTTTCACTAGGTTATGTATGATTTTAAGTTTGCTAAAGAGGCAACTTATATGTTTTGGATGTAAAAACCATGATGGATTATTGTGAATCCTAACTCCATCATCATAACCTGAACTATAAATAATTTTGAGGCCATTTGGGAATTTATTTTGTTCAAGCTAGGGTTGTTTTTTAAGGGTTTTACTTTGCTTAGGGTGTGTCAAAATGTAAATCCAAATAAAATAAGTATAAATATTGCAATAGAGGATACCCTTTGCACAAAGTTTGAATGAATTTAGTGTGTGATATGATGTGTGTATGAGGGGGGTGGTGAACATACAAAGTGTTTTAATTGCAAAAATGTGGATATGTGGTGATTTGTTACAAATCCCCCTATTTCCACTATGTGATGTTGTTCCTTACAAAAGGAAAGAGATGTGCGAATAGTGGGTCACTTACCTTTTCCTAATTATGTTGTGTGGACATATAGGGAGATAGAAAGGTGGTTCATTGAGAAATGTTTTAGATCCCCCACAGGTTCACCAAATGGTGCAAAGGGGGAGAGATTACTCTCTTTCTTACTAACACAAACTCGTAGCCCCAAAAATGAGCTTTTTTACAAAACAAGAAAATATGTGTAGATAAGGGGTTGCTTACATCCTTCCTAGCTAAGCTATGTTTGAATTTTCAATTAAGAGAGAGATGATAAGTACTAATTTAGAAACATTTTGAATCCCTTACAATTTTTCTAAATGGTGCAAAGAGGGGAGAACCTACTATATTTATTAATCACACTACTCCTAGTCCCAAGTTACAAAAAATTTAAAGTAAAAGATAGCAAGAACCACCCTACCATGATGGCTAGAAAATTGAATTTAAAGCCTATCTAGTCTATAAAAAAATTGTAGGAGTGCAAGTAGTTCACTAAAGGATTCATAACACTCAATAAACAGAAAATTACAATGCAAATAAGGCTTCATCGGAAATTTCATGGGTTCTTCTCTAATAGTCACAAGTATCTCACAATTGTTTCTTCAATAGTCATAACGACATCCTGAAAAGTAAAAGAAAAGGCTAATAAGCCCATGAACGGGCCTTGAGGCAACCTGCCAACCTACACAAAATATTATGTGATTGAAAAAAATGAAAATTACAGAGAGTAATGGCTTGGAATAAGCAAATAAGATTGAAAAAGAAAGCAATGGAGTTGCCAATTTTTGTATTGAGTTTTCTAACTAAAGTGTCCAAAAGTATCTTTCCTTGTAGGTGGTTGAAGGTTACAAAGAATCACAAAAAAAATGTTTAATGTTAGTGAAAAAATGTGAGCTAGACTAAGCACTGAAATACATGGAAAAAAACGCATAAGAAAAAGTAAGCCAAGCAATGAAAAAAACACATCAAACTATCAAAACCAAATCAACAATGTTAATGGGAAAATGGCCCTCTTTATTGACTTTTGGTAGACAAGATATAATAGATTTGAAATAGACTTGAAGAGAGTCTAGAGCAATGGTGCCTAATGGATCTCATTAAATAATTCCTTTTCCATTCTCCTTCCTCACTCTCTCCCTCAAAGAAGTGAAGAAAAGCTTTAAGTTTTGTTAGAATCCTTCCTCTTACAAAGTGTTGCTTGATTTTTAGGGAAAATTTTGGGCAACATAATAGTGCTCAAACTTCTCTTATGATTTGGTCTTTCAATGTATTCTATTTATAAAATTTGAATATTTCATTCCCTCTCTTGGCTCATTAATGAGAAAATGACTTGGGGAAGGACAAGAGGATTCCTTGGGATCTGCATATCTCTAAATTTGAATGAAGCAACTTGAAATCAATTTCCTAAGGTGGTATTATCATGAATAATCACCACTAATAATGTGGAGTGGTCCCAAAATGATTTTTTTTCTTTCCTGAAGCCTCGTAGTTATCAAATAAAATGTCTCCAGGCATGGTAAAACTTGCTTTTGGTGTACTCGCGAGGATTGATGTTTTAATTGAACATGGGAAAACCTTTTAAATTGTTTATGTTCATGATGTTTTCAACTATGAATGCTTCTTCACTTGTACATGTTTCTCTTTGACTATGAGTGTCATTTGACTTGTACAAATGTGTGTACCATTTTTTTATATTAATAATGACCATGAAATAAACATTTGGACTAAAATAAATATTAATCTACCAACATTTAATAAGGGGATTCCTCTCAACATTACTATGGGAATGTGTGTATGTGTGTGTTATATTTAATTCAAATGCACCACATAATTATGCTTTTCCCATTTCATATTAGAATTTTATTGTTAATTATGTAAATAATATACTTCAACTATGTGTCATCATTAACATAATTCTGATGGTGATTTATGTCTCTCCCTAAAGTTCATCGAGCACCTGGGATTTCATTTTGAGGAAAGAAAATGTGAATAAGGTAATGAAGTGGTTATGTCAGTGATTTTATTATAAATAAGATACATGAAGGTCAATTTTATTTATAGTTACTTTTAATATATTTCAACAAAATTGAATGAAAAAATTAATTATGTCAAAGTTATTCATTAAATTAGTGCTTCTAACCAAGGCTTTATCATTAGTCCATAGCCACATGGAATCCATTTCATTTCTAATGATTATTTGTAAAACCATCCACCTACCTTCTTAATATTGGTGGTCCAAATATATTCAAGCCTTGATTTTGCAGCCATCCAATCTGCACCTTTGCAAAATAATTTGTTTTAGAGATGATTGAAATGTTTCTAAAAGAAATCTATTAAGCCTTTTCTTGCACACTGATGTGCCATCATATGATCTATTAAGGGATTATGGATTTGAAAGAAGGGAGGCTCACATATTTGGTCTTGAGATCCTATGAGAGGGTTCCATCTACTGTGTGTAGAGGAAACTTGAAAAAGGTACAAGCTCCCCTCTTATATTGAGTGGATTTGTGATAAGCCAAGGATGCTTCTTCGGTCATTTTGGACATTCCAATCCACAGCCATTCTACCTGTCGAAATTAATCCCTAATTTCTATTGGGAAATCCTCCATGGACAGCTTTCCACCCCTATAAAGTGCAACTTTGTAGGAAGGGAATTCATTAACCTCTCTTTTTGAATCTTTAATGGTCTAACAACCATTGGCTATGGTCATGGACATCTTTGATTGCATCTTCTCTCCATGATCAATCATCATCAAAGTCTTGGGAGCCTTTAGAATAACTTATTGAATTCATGCATACTAATTACATCTTTCAAATAATTGAGAGACATTCATGTCAATCTCTATTCAATTAGTTCAAGGTTCTATTTTATTTGCACCTAGGCTTTTCTCCATTAATATTATTTACTTCATAACTTAAGAAATTCATTTACTTCATCACTCTTAGGACCTTATATGGTGGCTAGTACTTCAAAATTCTATTCTTATTTCATTTTCACTTGGTCGTTAATGGTCATGGTGATTGTATGTTCATAAATGGTTGAGTCTTTGCAAATAAGGGGCCATATGGTATGCAACAAGCTCACAAAATAGAAGAAAACATAAAGGAATAACTTCAAAATCATCCTCTTCAAGGGAGAAACCTAATTTAAATTACAGAAATGAACAATTCTTGGATGATACAAATGACAAGACCTCGTTTCTATAGATAGGAGTCTAAGGGGTCACAATATAGTCAAAGTCGACATAACAATAATGATGTAAGGGCACAACAATAACAATATAGAGCATTTATGGGGCACAGTGATAACAATATGGGGACAACATGGGCACAAAAATAACAACAAGGGGCTACAATGATAATAATAATAAGGGAATACACTAGTATTATAGGGACCTAACATGCCCCTCTCCTTCAGACATGTGTTGTCCTCAACGCTTGAGTAGTTTTGGATGCTTTTGTATAAAATTCTCATCCTCCCATGTGGAATATTTAGTGGGTAAGTTGTTCTACTCTAAAATTGATTGATTTCATAGTTGTAGAGTTCTTGTTTTTGTGACTTCTTCAAGTTCCAATATGATTTTTCCTTCCTCATCAACTTCTGGAAATATTATTTTAACTGGGAGCTTGTCACTTATAACATTGGGTGAACTCAAGAAGATGTAGGAGGCTCCAATTTTGTATGCCATAGTACTAATGTTTTGCAACACCTTGTATGGACCATAATACTTTGGTGATAATTTATTATCCTTCTTAGATTGCTTGAGGGACATTTGTTTATATAGTTGTAGCTTTAGAAATACCCAATCACCTACATCAAAACTTCTTTAACTACGATGTTGATATGCCTGTTATTTCATTTTATTCTCCACCAAAGTGAGGTTATCCTTTAAGAATTGGAGAATTTTTTGTTGATGCTCAATCTGATCTTCCACTACTTGAACCTTAGAATTTTCTCTTAAATTTGATGTGATGGATGGTGGATGATATCAATAAAGTGTCATAAATGGGGTCATTTTTGTTGCAGTATGGAAGGAAGTGTTATACCACCATTCAACCAAAGGTAACCATTTGACCCATTGTGTCTGTTTATCAGATACAAAGCAACAAAGATACCCTTTCAAACATTTCTTCACTATCTCAATTTTCCCATCAAATTGAGGATGATAAGATGAGCTATGAACTAACTAAGTACCTAGACAAGAAAATAATTTTGTCCAAAAATTTCCAGTGAAAATGGGATCTCTGTCGCTTACAATAATCTTTGGGTTTCCATGTAGCTTTTGAATTGTTTCCATAAATGCAATAGCAATTGTATTGGCTTTAAATGGATGAGATAGTGCACAAAAGTTTGCATACTTGGTAATTCTATCAATTACCACCATGATGACACTCTTTCCTTTGGACTTGGGTAAACTTATGATAAAATGCATTAAAACCTCCTCCCAACATTGACTTGGAATGGATAAAGATTGTAGTATACTTGGGGCCTTAATTGCTTCAACCTTATTTTGTTGGTAAACCAAACATTCCACCACAAACTTTTGAATATCATATTTAAGGCCATGCCAGAAAATTTCCTTCCAAACATTGTGGTAAGTTTTTAAAACTTCTAATCACCCTCCTAAGGGAGAGGTGTGCACTTCCATAAGAATATTTTGTTTCAGTTGGGAATATTACAGATGTATAAGTGATCTTTGTACCATAATGAATCATTTTTCTAGCTAAATGTATCAGATGTACTGGGGTCTTGTTGTAACTTTTGAATGAGTGCCCCACTTCTCTTCTTCCATTCATCCCTTGCTTCATTTATCTAATCTGGTTCGATAATAGAAATGGTGCTAAGAAATGCTTCCACATCCTCATCCTTTCTTGAGAGTGCATTTGCAACACCATTTTCTTCCCCTTTTTGTAGATGATTTCAAATTCATAACCCAATATCTTTGTGACCCATTTTTGATGCTCTTCTGAAGATAATCTTTGTTATAAAAAGTATTTAAGACTATCATGATATATTTTTACCTTGAAGTGTCTTCCCATTAGGTAAGGTTGCCATTTCTTAAGTGCATGTAGTATTGCAAAAATTTCCTTCTCATAAATAGCTTTGTGTAAATACTTTCCTTTGATTGGAAAAAATTTGAAAGAAATGGGTCTTTATTCTTGCATTAAAACAACACCAATTCTGTTTCCTAAGGCATCACATCCCACAATAAAGGTTTTTGTGAAGTCTGACGTAGCTGAGACCAGTGCTTGGCACATTTCCTCTTTAAGATGTTCAAAGGCTTTTGTAGCTTCTAGAGTCCAAGAAAATGCCTCTTTCTTTAGTAATGTCATTAGACGTGTTTCTATTCTCTCATAATTCTTAACAAAATTGCGATAATACCTTGTCAACCTGATAGTTCCTCACAAATGCTTTATGGATGTGGGGATTTTCCATTCCTTAATGAATTTAATTTTTCTAGGGTCTACCTTAACACGTTCATGAGATACAATATGACACAAATATTCCACCTCCTGTACTTCAAAGAAATATTTGGAGGTTTTTGCATATAATTATTTCTCCTCCAATAGTTTAAGCACTCTATCAACATGTTGAGCATGATCCTTCCAAGACTTGTTGTAGATTAATATATCATCAAAAAATACTAACATGAAATTTCTAAGGAAGGGTTTGAAAATGGAATTCATCAAACCTTGAAATGTAGAAGGTGCATTGGTAATGCTAAAAGGCATGACAAAAAATTCATAATTACCCTCAAGAGTTCTAAATGTTGTTTATGGAATGTTTTCAGTCTTCATTCTGATTTGACGATATTTTGAATGAAGGTCCAACTTGGTGAAATAAATTGCTCCATCTAATTCATCTAATAATTGATCAATGACAAGAATGGGAAATTTACCTTTAATAGTGAGCTTGTTAAGCTCCCTATAATACAGACACATGTGCCATGATCCATCCTTCTTGTGCATCAATAATACTGGAGCAGAGGAAGAACTTTGACTAGGTTGAATTATACCATCCTCTAGCATTTTTGTAACCATACATTCAATTTCACTCTTTTGGGCATAGGGATATCTGTAAGGCTTGATGTTTGAGGAACACTTCCTGGAATCAAATGAATAGCATGATCTTGATCATGAATAGGTGGGAGGCCTTTCAGAGTCTTAAATACCTTTGAATAATTGTCTAATAGTTTTGGGAGATCTAGAGAAATAGATGATTTCGATGTGGGAACCCCTAGTGAACATAATTGTGAAATTACATCACGTTGTTCTTTATTTAGAATATTTGTCATGCCATTAGAGTTGATTATCTTTCCTAGTTTCCTTGCTATACCTCTTAATTCAACTTCATTTCCTTATGAAAAAAATTTCAAGAAAAGTTCTTGAAAATTAAAAGCTATCGTACCCAAAGATTGTAGCCATTGGACTCCTAGTACAACATCAGCACCACCCATTTTAATGGAAAGAGGTGGACTATTCAACACATATTATCCCATGGATAGCTTGATATTATGGCATTTTCCAGTGAAATTTATGGCTCTTCCATTTGCAACCATCACTTGACACTTTGGTGCTCGATATAGGAAGCAATTCAATTCATTTGCTATCTTACAATGAATAGAATTATGGGTACTTCCCCAATCAATCAACAATATTACCTTTTTCTTCTTGATACATCCTTCTATCCTGATAGTTTGAGGAGTGGTTATTCATTTCTTATTTCTCTAAGATTTGTTCCTGACGTGTATCCTCTTCTTTTGATGTTTCTTGTTCCTTTTCTTCTTCCTCTTAAAACTCTATGTAAAATAATTTCTTCTCAGCACACTTATGACCTCTAGTGTATTTTCTATCACAACTATAACAAAGAACTTTTGCTCTTTTTGCTTCCAATCGTTGTGGTTTCAACCTTGTAGGTTGTGGAAGGCTAAGAGCAACAATGCTTCCATCTTTACTCTTGTTATTGGTAGGCTTCCTTGTTTCCATAATTTTGCTTTCAATTTTTCTTTCCAACCTAAATGCCTTCTGCATTGAATCAGGTTCCCAAAGGTGAACCTCATGTTCGATGTTATCCTTTAATGTCCCTATGAACACATCAATCCTATGCTCCTTTGGAATATCTTTTACCCTTATATTCAGTTTCTAGAAGTTCGTAATGTGCTCCACCATTGAACCTTTTTGTCTGAGATTTATCAATTGGCTAAAAAAGGTGTTTCTTTTTGTATCCTCATAATGTTCTACCATTTATTCCATAAAAATTGCCAAAGTGACAATTTATTTACAAGAGAAAAACCATCAATACCATAAAAACTATTTGGGTTCCAAATATAAATTCACAATGCATACGTTTCGTGTGTTTTGCACATCATGGAGATCGAAATATTGATCCATTTGTAGTATCCATGTTATGGGATTCTTGTCATCAAACTTCCTCATATTGGTCTTTGGAACATGGTGGGTCTTCAATCCAATGTTAGAGTCTATAAAATTATGACTAACATTTATTTTTTTCTCATCATGAGTTTCCTCTACTACCTTTTGGCCATTAGAAAGCATTTCTTGTAGCAACTTTGCGAATCCTCCTTTCAAACCTTCCATGTCTTTCTTCAAATCCTCAATGCTTACTTCTAAACCATCCATCTTAGCTTCCATGCCTTTCTTTAAGCTATCCATCTTAGCTTCTGTTACTTTTTGTGAGAGTGAAATTTATTGCACTTGGTCTCGTAATTTTGATATATCAGGTTACATATATTCCTCTTCTTCATGAGTCATACTAGAACTTTCAGGTTGCTTACTAGGTGTTTCCATTTTCTTTCTTCGAGGCATCAATTAATGATAATTATGCTTCACTATGTCCTTTGAATTCCTTCAAACTAATTTTTCAAACCAAACTTATGCAAAATTTTAAAAATACTACACACTTATTTTGGCCTTGTAGGAGCTCGATATCGAATCTGTTGTATCTTTGTAATTCAGATCTCCAAGGTTTAAAAGTTCGTCTTGTAGTAGCCCTGTAAGTCCTTGTTCCAACCCCAAAATTTTGATCACGATTGGATTCTCCGAAAAAGAGTTACTCCAAATCTCCCACAATGCCCTAATTATTAACTAGTTCAATAGAGAGAACTTGTAGGAAGTTCCATGTGTCATTGTTTTGACCTTCAAACCTAAAACTGATAGACAAAAAACTACTGTCTATCCTCTTTCTACACCTTTTTACTAAATTTCAATCTGATGCTCAAAGAGAAAATTATGACGATTTTACTAAGGTCACCTGTTTGAGATATAATTCAGGAGTCTACAAAAACCCTAACTTCCTTGGATCATATCTCCGAAAAATATAGAGAGACAAAATCTAAAATTGGGACCCACAGTTCATCACGTTTTTGTCTCAAATGGGCTTTAAATTTAGCTTCTAAAACATTGTAGAAAAAAATTAATAGTGAAAATGCCATGATGGCCTATTTGAAGTAGCGAAACCCTAGAATCCAAAGCTTGAGTACCAACTGTTATGCAACCAAGTCACAAAATAGAAGAAAAGATAGAGAAACATCTTCAAAATCAACCTCTTCAAGGGGAAAACTCCTTTACATTACACAAATGAATAATTCTTGGATGATACAAATGACAAGTCCTCCTTTCTCTATATGGGAGTCTAAGGGGTCACAATTCAGTGAAAGGCAACATAACTATAAGGGCACAATAATAACAATATGGGGACAACATGAGCACAACAATAACAATAAGGGGCTACAATGACAATAATAATAAGAGAATACACTAGTATTATAGGGACTTAACACCATACATGGCCACACATTATTTCAAATATTTAGTGTGGATTAGGTGTGACCTATATATCTACACTTTGTTCATCATGGTTAGGGATTACAACTTGTAAGTTGGAAGTAAGAAGACATCACTATGGAAACCCTCATCAGAGTAGAAGCCACATCAACATCACATATGTAACTAGCAACAAGAGAGGAATCACCATTCCCACAAATAGAGGACATGTGAAAGACTCAATCTATTTATTTCTATATTTAGATTTATGCGTGGGATGGAATTGGGGAAGAACATCTTAAGGTTAACGTTGAAGATTTTGGAAATAGATTTGAGATGGAGGCCTTCCCTTCTTTTTCTTAGCAGTAAACTACCAAGATGTGATATTTGATCATTGTCCCTACAATATACATTTAACGATTATTTTTTTTGAAAATTTTATCTACCAACACAAAAACCATTCATTGTTCATTTGAATCAACAATTTTCAACATTTAATAAACTTGTAATACTAACCCAAAAAAATATCACAATATATAATAACACGCTATGTCTTCATATCCTCATAATTCTTCAAAGATTATAAATATATATGACAATTTCATTGTTCTTAAAACTTCATTAAAAATAATAATAATAATTACAATTCACTTAATAAAAATAATGTATCTAAAAAATAATTGCATTACATCCTTCCCTGACCATGATATTTGCATTCATGTTTACACCCACCTCCACTTTAAAGTCTTTTAAACATTTATTTTAATTAAAAACAACTCCCCAAATATTTAAACAATATAATCACCTTGATTAAGGTAAACATTTTCTTTGTAAAATAACCTAATCATAAATAAATAAAAATTGCAATTATGTGTTGAATTTGATTTGAAAAATATTTTATTAATCTCAGTGTACGTTGCTTGTACAGAAGGAAAAGGAAAATTATTTCGTCCGTAGTTAATTTGAAAAGAATTTGAAATATTTACTGTAAAAAAAACAAATATTTCATCTAGAAGGATTAGTGCATGGGACACAACACTCATGGCTTTTGACATGATTGACATAATTAAGTAAAAGTCAATTGCCATCAATGCGGAATCATGTTTCTCTACGGATCACAGTGAGGAGGCATTACTCCTCCATTTCTATATATATGAGAAGATTGTCCTCTAAGACGAGGTGACTTTTGTTCTAGAGACTAATCAGTGTGTAAGTACAATATTGTGAATATTGTAAACACTAATGACTAATGTTTCCCTCCGTTCCATTCTGTCAAATTTTAGAAATATGTGAACTTTACAGCTCTTTAAAAAAATAATGAAATTTTTAATTTTGAAGGTGCTTATATATTGTGTTTTATATATCATGATTTCATTCCATATGAAGGGCTTCCAGTGTTCAGTTCAAAAATACCTTTTAAAAATATTTGTAGTCAAAGAAAGAAATAAATGTGATTATTGTGTTTTATGGTCTAGGAACGCATGTTATGATTTCGTTGGATCTAGAGCGATATTATCTAGGTTAGATTTTAATTCAAAATATAATTATAAAAATGCGATTATTTAAAAAGTTGTGTGTTTTTTGTTTTTTTATTTTCAATTTAATTGTTAAAGTGAGCTAAATATATTGGAGTTACAAGTTTGACAAGTGAACTTTTCAAGATTAAAGTGTTTAGGGTTTTTAGAATGTTGATTCATATTATATATAATAAAAAAATTAGTTTAAACAACATCAATTAAGATTTAAACACAATTTCTTTCACCAATTCTAACTAAAAAACTACTACCAAACTCCAAAAAAATCACTTACCAGTACTCCAAATAAAAAAATACCCCTTACAAGTAATCTAAATAAAAATTGAATAAAACCTTTAATATTTAATTGAAAATCGTATTAAAAACGTTAAATATTCGTTGGAATTTTTTTTGTAATAAATTGTATAGGCCGATGTGTGTTTTCGTTGTAAAGGGTATTTCCCTTTTTTAATCTTCAATTCCACGAATTTAAAACTTACACCTTCGGAATCCCAACTGAGCCTTGAAATTCCCACTTTCACTTTGGCTTTCTGGTCCCCACTAATTTTAAGATATTTCAGCTACAGTTCTCTTCGTCCTCGTCTCCTCCACCATCTATATCATAAACCTAATCCTCCTATGTAGAGAACGCTCAATCTAATTCTCACGCAAGAAGTTGGCTTCTGTCTGGAAGATGGCGTTGCAATGGAGTAGAACTATTGTTGCCCTTTGTGTCATGCTGCTAGTTGTTTTTAATAATGTAGAGGTAGTGGAATCCCAATACTTTAGCAGCCTCTTCTCTTCTGTTATGTTCTTCTTTGCTTTTCTTTTGGCTTTCTGATTTTCAATAAAGCATTGATGGAATTCCATGATGAGGTTTTCTGAGTTTTTTCTTTTTTCTTGTGAAATTGATCAGGAAGGAGAAGGAAGACAACAACACTTTGTGTTGATTCATGGACTTGGGCATGGAGCATGGTGTTGGTATAAAATTGTTACTCTGCTTAAGCACAAAGGGCACAAAGTGGTTGCTTTGGATCTCACCTCCAATGGAATAAACAGGGCAGCCTCTACAGATCAAGTCAATTCAATTGCACACTATGCAGAACCGCTGCTAGATTATCTCAGTAACCTCGGCAATGATGAGAAGGTACTTGGTTTGTCTAGAATCTAACCTGCAAACTGTAGGGTTGAAAATAGCGATTCTAAAGCAAGATTGAAGACAGGAGGATGCATGTCCCAAGCAAAGTTATGAATACTATAAAGTTGTGGTTCTCTTTATTGTTCTTTTGGGGTGCTTTCTATAACAATAATGGCTTTGACCAGTGGACAACAAACGCCAAGCGCTTGCTTTGATTTATTTTATTTCATTTTGAGTGAGCGACGACATTAACTTAAATTTAATCCCATGATTTTTATGTATTTGTGTTCTCTCTGTGGCTAGGAGAAGTCCGTAAGATAACATCTCACAGGCTTTTGGCTACATCGTTTTTCATATTTACAGAGCAAATTGTTGGCAACCAATAGTTACGGATAAAATTGATGACCAGTTAGTGACAACTATCATTTAAATATATTTTATAGCTTTATGGCTATTTTTTTTTGTTGATCGTAGATTTATAGAATATCTTAAAATCTTACCGTTAAAATAGTGTCAAACAGTTCACTCCTCTCTTAACTATGAAATTTTCATATATTCTCTGAATCTGCAATTTACGTAAGTTCAACGCATCTAACTGGCGGACCTAGAATTTAGCTAAATTGACTCCTCTCCGAACTATAAAATTCCCATATATTCTTGGAATCTTACCATTGAAATAAATTCAACACGTATGACTGACCCCTGAAATTTAGCTAAAAGTGTACGGGCTAGGCACTTCACTCATTAGGATGTTTGGGTTCAGACATGCTAGATAAGACATTTCAGAATCAGGTTCAATAGATTGAAATAATACTTGGAACCTTCTATTTTACATAGATTGGCCTTCGAAAGCTGTAATCTTCGCCACGGGTTTTTAAGGTGGTATTATTATGGCTATCATCATGGGCTTTGAAGGGCACTGAAGTGTTTGAATTCGATCCATGACAGGTGACTCTAGTAGGTCACAGCTTGGCTGGATGCCCATTATCATATGCTATGGAGATGTATCCAACCAAGATCTCGAAAGCAATTTTCATAGCTGCATTTACTCCCAGAAACAATCAGACCTTCCTTAGCTCTTCCAACCCGCAGGTATAAAGCCAACTTTTCATTTCTTTGAACATGATACTTATTAAATTGATGATGGATGCAATTATTATGCAGATTACTTAGGGTGCTGGGGACATTCTGAATCATGAATTGAATTATATTGGAGTATGATTTATATAATGTGTGCAGACTTTCGCCAGGCTGGTGGAAAATGTAGTGATAACACTAAATATGAAAGCAGAATCAGAGCTACCCACATCTGCTTCACTGGTTCTTGACCATGTGAAGTCTTATCTTTACAACGAGAGCCCTGATGAGGTATTTAAGCTCTCATTTTCTCTTCTATAAGACGTGGGATATGTCTAAGCTCTTTTTAACTATTCAAGATTTTACCGGAAAATAATTTCTTTCTTTCCTGTATTATTTATCACCACAGGACGCAAACCTTGCGCTGTCTCTTCTAACTCCAACGCCATTTCCAGTGTCGCTGGAGTTACTGAAACTATCAGAGGAGAGGTATGGGAGTATCAGAAGATTCTTTATTATGCTAATGAAAGACAGATTGTTCCCTCCGCACCATCAGGAATACACCATAGCACAGAATCCTCCAGAGAAGGTATTCAAACTACAGAACAGCGACCATTCTCCCTTCTTTTCACAGCCTGAACAGCTCTGTAATCTCCTCATTCATATCGCAACACTTTGAAGATGGTCAATAAATATTCTCTGGTTTTATTGGAGCAAAAGTCCAGGATGGTCTGAGGAAACCGGGCAAAATTTCAGGATTGGAGAGTATTCATGGCAATAGCAATTCGGTGTTTATCTTAAATGATTCGGTGTCAATCTTAAAGTCCCTATACGCATGGCATGTGGTATTCATTGGGTTGAGTAATATTCATGGTGGTATTAAATATATTTATTAATAATGGTTTCAAAAGTAAAAAAAAAAAAGAGGTTGATAGGATTGTTAAAATGGAAAAATTGTATTTTGTTTTGAATTAATATTTGTTGTATTAGATTTAGGTTGTTTAGTGTGCTTGTGTTAAAATTGGTAGTACATAATTAAAATAATATTGGAAATATTGAAATGATGAAAGTCTCATAGTTTGTCTATACATATCAAACTCATGGTGGTGTCATATGGGCACTTCTCTTAGTAATGAGAAATGAGATCTTCTTGTCACCTACAATATAAGATGTGGCAGTGATTCAATGGATGATTCTTATATTGGAAGTTTTTATAATTTTACATCATCTAATGGGCCAGCAGATCCATGGAGCTTTTGTATGAACTCTCTAATATGGTATTCACCTAATGTTTTACACTATCAACAAAATATTTTGTTACTTCAAAAGTAAATGAGACATATTTCTACTCATAAGCAAAGACACCCTTATTGTTTACAATTATAGATAGGCAATAGTGATATGCATCATTTGGAAATCATTTACCTAAGTTTTATCTTTTCATCACTATTTAATAGTAAACCAAAAAATAAATCATAACCTAAAAAAAAAAAAAAATATAATATTCAACCAAAAAATTTTGGCAGCCTATGCTTTTCAAAAATCCTTACTACACATAAATTATTCATTATTATAACAAAATACATAAATTATTCATTATTCATTATTATAACAAAATACATAAATTATTCATTATTATAACAAAATAAATTATTTCGAACTAAAAATACAATACTATTAACATAACTACATTTATTATTTTGTCAACCTCAAAATAACGGTCACCACAGCCGCTGTGTCGAAGTCCAAACGGATAGCTGAAATTGAAGTTGCCACATCTATTAACAGAACTACAATTGTTCCAATTCTTAGGAAAACATGATATTGAGGAGCAGCAAAATAGGACGAGCAAAGTGTATATATCAAGGCGAAGGACAAGAGTTAGAGACATCACATTGAAGTGGGAACATCACAATGTGTTGTAATATCTTGTTTGTTTATTTTTCAATAAATATCAGTGACTTGGAGAACCAGAGGACATTGGCAACAAACTTGATACATGAGGAGGGGATGTGCAAATCCACTGGGATTGGAAGAGCACCATGTGATAGGCAGAATTCATTAAACATTTTGGTTCTGCCTAGGTACTTAACTTCTTTCTATTATAATTTTGGTTGGGATTTCCGAAATATCGCTAACTAGACCTCATTCCGTTCGTAAATTTACTTAATTGCTGAATTTTATTAAAAACAAAACATTTCAGTGAACTTTGTACAAAAATCCGCGATAGCCGAACTTTCTCCTGAAAGTTCTAACGAGTAGGTGAACTCTCCCCAAAAATCCCTGATACTTACTTTCCCTCCAAAGTTTCTCCTTGTGAATAAATCGTGACTCTTGAACTTTTTGACTAAAATTTCATTGAAACAATAGTGATTCTCAAACTAATATGTTTTTTCGGGGAAGTAATGTATTTTTTTTAATAAAAAATATTTAAAAAAGATATATAATAACTTTATCTTTAGTTTGTACTAAATTAAATACTTTTAAAAAATCTTTACCACAAATCATTATGTTAGCGTCAATGTATGCATACCTCCATCAGGATCAAATCGGCTCTTTGCATTTTCATTTTAGGTGTCTCATATTGAAATTTTGGATCATTCCATGAGGTCATGTCAAAATGGTCTAGTGATGGTTGTCTTTTTCTCTAAAAATCAAGTCTTCCCTCATCAAGTACATTTGCTGACCTATCTCCATGTTGTATTCAATTGAGGTTTCAAATATGTTACTTTAGGTGTCAATGAAGTTGTTTTTTCATTAAGTTAGGGTTCATTTCCAAGGTCAAAAGCATGATTTCAAATGTAAATAAAGTGTAGCAAAGGTATGAGAATGACCAATAAACAAAGAGTAATTGCCAATAAGCCTTGATGATTGTATAAAGATCTTTTGTCACTAATGTAATTTTCATCTCAAAAACATGTTTTTGAGATGAAAACAAAATATTTTTGGTTGATTTATATTCTTTTGATGTAAGTCAAACCATTTTGTGTAATAAGTGTTCCTAGTTGCCCCAAACATTTGTCGTTGCTACAAGAAAATGAAACAACTGAAAAAATCAATTCAATCCGAGTATCATCCACCTGAAAAGAGCCAATGAAAGAAAAAGTATTAAATAGAGATTTGGAGGAAAGAGGAAAAGGTTCCAAAACATTAGAAAGTGGGTTTTTTCTAATGAAAAATCAAAATCAATCCCTATTTAAGATGTCACACTCCTTTTCCAAACTCATCACTCTCATTTGACAAAGAGAAAGAAAAGCATTGAAAGAGAGAGGGGAATTGAGGCCAAATGGTGGCTAAGGAGAAGAGGCGTTGTGCATAGGAGACAGGGTGCTGTGCACATAGTAGTTGGAGGAGGTGTTGCGCACAGAGGCGAGAGCATTACGTATAGGAGTGGAGTGTTGCACACAGGGCAGTTTCTCCAGTGTAAATTTGAATGGCCCTACGCATAGGAGTGGAGTGCTATGCACCTGTAGGTGGCGCTGCACATAGGGCCAACAAGTTCCAAAACACTCTGTCAGCCACTTAGAACATGTTGTTTGCCATCTATAGCCTATAAACAAGTAAGTTTAATCTCTAAGCTATCCTCTTTGCATTCAATTCATCACTTTGAAGTTTGTTTGCTATTTTGAAAATCAAACCCTAGATTTCCTACAAAACCCTCTTATACATCCTTCCACCCAATCCTTGAAACCCTAACCCTCCTATACATCCATCCACCTATTCCTTGAACCCTATTCCCTCAAACAAATCCCTCCATATCCCTTATTCCCTAATCCCCAAAGCAAAATCCTAAAACCCTATTTACTAAACAGTCCTTATCAAAGAAGAATACCCTCCCTCTCATTTTCATATTTTATATATTCCATTCTACACCACATAAGTTCATCTCCCCTTCCCTTATCCCTAATCACCAATACTTACTCCTTCATTACCTTCTCTATCGTTATACAACTTCAAAATTTGACAAACATGGATAAATAAGATAAATATTATGAGGAGGAGGAAAATAATGGCAATGAGAGTTTGGGAGATGAATCTTAGCATTAGAGAAAACAACACAAGGGACGCAAAATTATGAGGGAGGACCATCAAACATCAGAGAGTTATATACTTCCCATATGATTGTCACTTGTTTCAGGCATCTAGGGTGTTATGAGTTCTGTGAGCAAGTGGAAAGAGTTCAACATCATCCTGAGCTAACTAGGCTTTTTGTAGCCAATTTACATGATAACAAGGTAACTCTTGTCGAGGTGACATTTACAATTTCATCCTCTGTCATTACTAATGCTACAAGGTTTCGAAATATGGGAGAGAAATGGTATAATGCACAAGATTTGGATGAGCACTATTATGAGTCATACATCAATTCTAGGTACAAAAATTAAAAGAAGAAGACCTTTCCTTTCAAGTTCCTTAAAGAAAAATATGCCCCTATGATGAGGATCATTATGAAATATTTCACATGTGAGGGCAGTTTTTCTAGATTGTACACCTATCACATTAGGCTTATTATGCACTTCACAAAAATGAAAATGTTGAACATCCCATATTTCTTATTCAGGAACATTGAGAAGATGGCCTACATTTTACAGATAAAGCCATACCCCCAACAAATGAGTAGTCTCTATCACTATTCCCTGATCAAGATGATTGTGCTATATCATCTTAGTCTCCTTAACATCTCCTAGGAGACATTCATTGCCAATGACATCTTCAAGGATCCTAAGATTCCTCCACTGGTACCTCAAGAAGAAGAAAGACCTTCTAGCAGTGCCAAAGTAAAGAAATATGAGAAGGTTAAAGAGACTAGAGATGTTGAGGAGCCAGAAGCCTACAAGACATATCAGAGAGGGACTAGAATGTTGTTTGCAGCAGATAGGCAAGTGTTTACTCCACTTGATGTGGAAGGGGCTTTTCCTTTTTCATCAACACAATAGGTACAATAGGTGCAGCAGTTGCATAAAGGGAAGGAAAAGATGTTGGAGGAAAGTTTTGATGATGAGAAGGAGAGGGATTTTGATTTCATAGAGGATGATGAACCAGAATAGCCACACATCAATCATGGCATTGAGATAGTTGACTTGGAGGCTCAAGATGAGGCAATAAATGAAAGCATAACCATAAAGGAAAAAGATGCATAGATCCAAGCACTGATGGAAAACTTAGCGAGAGCTATGTATGTCATTTCATACCTTGAGCAAGAGAACAAGTAGCTAAGTGACAAACAAGTCCTCATGGAGCTGGAACTTCTCAAAGCAAATAGGCAAAGTGACAAGGGAAAATTAGCAATGCAAGAGGAAGAAACACCAGCTACCTTGACTGCAAAACAAAGAATTGAGAAGAAAATTGAGGAGGATAGAGAAACTTGGCTTGACAGGGTCAACATGCATTTGGAGAAATTTCTACAAAAGGCCAATAGGGACAATCAAATCATGAGGCACATGGCTCGCCATTACAGGACCTGGAACAAGATTTGCAACGTAAGGGTTAAGCGAATGAAAACAAGGCTAAAACAAGCACTCAAAGGCAAAAAGGAGGATGATAGGACTAGGTTTCTTGTTGAAGCTTTCTTGGCCGATAAAGATACTTAATGGTAGTATTTTTGAAAAATTTTGAGCAAGTTTTGAAGAATTTTTCCTTTTGAAGAATTTGGCAATTTTTGACACAGAAATTTTGGCTCTATGTGCAGCGCCATTGGCGCTGCGCTTTTCCTAAGGGCATCTAATGAGGGAACATTCAACATTTTTGGAGTTATAATTATGAGTACATGCACCCTGAGAATTTTCTAGGCTCTTAGAGCAAAATTGGTCAACCATAAGGTCAAAAAACACCAAAACAATGACCTTTCTACCATTTTTTGGACACACAGAAGTAGTCTTGGGAGAATCAGTTTTTGAGGGGTAAAATGAGCTTCAAATGAATAAATTCAAGATGTTCTGGCAAGAATACTTGAAGATATTTCCAATGATCGATCATGAGATCAATTTTCACACTAGGAAGGCCTCCAAAATGGACCTACAAAATGCACTCCACATAGGGCTTGGGCACTACGCATAGGACAAAAACTGTTATGTGTTTCCATTTCACTGTGTTTTGACTATAATTTGGAGTTTCCTCTCATGGATGGTGTTTTACTCATGTAAATAATGAATTGGAATGTAAATATAATGGATAATAAGAACTAGAAGGTAGATTCATTATATTAAAAGTTATCTTCAGGACAAATGAACCAGTTTCCTCACTTTTAGAGGCAGGTTGTTAGGAAGCCTAGATTCCAGTTTCTTATTCAGTTTTGATTAGATTAGCTCCTCATCTTAGGGATTCAACCCCTAAGGATGGGAGGAAGTTGAATCCATGTCTATATCTTCTTCTTTTATCTCATTGTAAAGGGTTGAACTCAGCTGGATGTTTATGCTTTGAAGAGACATCATTTTGTATCAGTTTTAGCAGGAGATTAATGAAAAGTTGTAGATATTTCTTTGGGATCCATGTGGTATGATGTTCAGTTCAATTTTTCTTATGTTTTCATATGTTAGAATGTATTGTTGACTCCATTTCATCATTTCATTGACTTTATGTGAATGTATACAAGTCTAAGAGGCAGAATCAATATCTTTATGCTATGTTTTGGGTAGACATTTCACATTCTGTGTTTTATTCAGTTTAGGAAGAATCCATAAGGTTCCCATGCTCTTCCTAACTCCTCACATGTCTTTTCACCTCATCCATCAAACCCTAAGGCTCTGATCATTGTGCCTAGCTTGCTCCATAGAACACCCTACAATTTTGACATAATTTACTTGCCCTAGACTGTTTGCCTCCTCCTTATCTAGCAAAACCATTCAAAATAAAATCAAATCTTGTGCTACTATACCTAGCCTAATATCATTTTCTCTATCCAATTATCTTGGCTGAGATCCTTATAGAGAGAGCCCTCTCCTGGACTAGTAGGGCTAACTACTTGGTTAAGCATGGTTTATGGTTACCCTAGCATTGCCTTCCTTTAGCCTGAGGTTCAACCCAGGTAATAACACCTTGCTTTCAAGAAATAATAGATGTAGTTATATTAATTGTAGGGTATCTTTAATTTGGAATCAATAAATGTTAATGCACACAAATACATCAAAACTTTTGACTTACAAAGGAGGACAGTGAAAAACACTTTCATTAATGATAATAGTTAACTTAAAATATGTTTTAGCGATGAAGCCAAAATTCAATGCCATGGAAAGAAGATTCAAATATGGATAATCACACAATCATCAATAGAACAATGCATGACAAAAATTGAATCCTAAATTTAGAGACTGTCTCAACCAGACCATGCTTTGTTCTAGCCTTTCCCAAATAGAAAGTATTATAAACTTGCAAAGTAGCTACTATTAACCACAAATAAAAATCTTAAAATTTGGCAGTCTTGTGGTAGGGTGTTGTGGAATTTGGACATTAACCCATTTAACCACCAAAGAGATTTTGTTAATACCACTAGCGTTGCAAGAGATTGAACTTGCTTAAGCACTTCTTGCAATCAAAGATAGAGCAGTAGGCATGTAGGCAAGTGAGAAGCAAAAATATAGTTGCAGCCACCAGAGATAGGAATTGCCAACAATCGAATACATGTTTGTTGATGAATGCGGCCATGAAAACATTCCATTTTCCACTATAATATTGATTTACATCATCTATATTTTTGTCGAGGTATCACACTTTTGTGAGATGGACACACTTAGCCATGTTATTCCATAGGCTGACAACCTCTCCCTTGCTCTGTAAGTTGCTGGATATAATTATTTTTTCCTCAAAAATCTCACATCCTCCTTAGTGTCGATCATCTCGTTCATAATTTCCATGTATCGTGTGAAAACCATCGTACCAGTGTCGAAAAAGCTTCGAATACTGCCATACTTCTAATAATTACCTATGTGTTTGTGTCCAAAGTAACTTTGGGAAGATAAAGCATGGCAATATTAGTTTCCCATTCCAATGCCTCGTGGATTGGGATTTCAAATCTAGAAAGCAAATGTGGAAGCCTAAGTAAATTGGTTGAGGTCTAACTGAATTGGCAAGTCTATCTGTAAATATGCCTTGGAACGTTGATGTAAATATGGTGCGCCTATAAATATGGTGCACAAATGTCAAGTGCAGAGGAGGATGATAGCATAAAAATGTGTACATAGGTATCATTCAGAGAGAAAAAGGGTAGATGAAAAGGTCAAGGTCACTGATCCAAAAGAAAGGCTTATCAACCTAAATATATCATGGAATAGATAGTAAGACTTCGACAGTGTCAAATGAAATATAAAATGGCACATAATATATCATCAGATATACAGTCAGATATCAAATGCTTCAAAATGAATTTTAATATCATATTTAAATGTTTTGGGCTGGGTAGTCTTTTATTATTAGTTTTTGATATAGATAAAGAAGCCCTTCATATATAACAATGAAAGAGATTAGATTTAGAGTAAAGCAATGAAAACTTGTAAGAGTGAGATGGTTGGAAAAACAAGTTTCTAAAATTATTGATATTAATTGTTTCAGTTTAGAAGAAAATAGGTTCAATAATAATGCCTTATAATGTATCTAAGTATAAATTTGTGTTCAATAATAACAATAATAATGTCTTATATGGTATCTATGTACAATTTCCATAAGGAGATTTTTTTTTTGAGGAAATATACTTATTTCCAAAAGAGAGAAAGGAGTTATTATTAAAAACAAGGAAGCAAAAACAATACAACTTTCTCCACTAAAAAAGCATCAAAACTTTCCAAAAGAGTGCCAAGAAACCTCAATGAACCTCTGAAGTAGATTTTGCAAAGTCACAAAAAAGGTGGATACTCAAAACCACCTCATAAATCCTTTAGAAAAAATGATATTGGTAAATAATTAGAATAGTGGCTTAAAATAAAGAAACCACCTTCAAATGAGAATTAAGGCCAATAGACACTGAAAGGTTAAATGAAGAGGTATCAAAAACTCGTAGACAAGGTCAAGTAACCTCAAGTTTCTAATGCAATAAAAAATCCATGTTTCAACACTCTCCTATAAATTCAACACAGAGGAAAAAATTGCATAGCACAGTGTTCCCCCCTTAATTTTTTTTGACTCAATAATCTAATCAAAACATGGTACAAAAATACTTCAAAACAAGTTGAACTTTTCCATCATCCATAATCATCTAACACAAGTAATAAAATACTATGAATGGAGTCATCAATCAGATAACATAACATGATGTAGTTGATCAATTAACTAAATAACAAATAAGTGTTAACATAAAGTCTCTATTCATAAAGATAGTCTCTATCATCATCAAACTTCCCCCACTTTAAATATAACTAAAGAAGCAACAACAAAAAAAGAACTATTGATAAAAAAAACCCAATTCAAAACTCTAGTTCACTTTCATGTTTGATCTATCCTCGGTTGACAACTTCTAAAGAAATAAACAACACATAAGAGCTATGATTTACAATTGCACAATCCATGATACACAATGATGTGAATTCTACAAAATATTATTCAAATGATGACACAACTATTGATCAATCCACTAGTAGTCGATCCTAACAGTTTGTACTGGTCCATAGTTTTATCTTTCACGCTATTCGTGTAATGAGCTAATTGTGTACATACCACATCCCTAATTCTTGGTTAAACTTATTTAATCCATATGAGTCTGTTAATATGGATCCTATTTATATTCAAAAGACTCAAACCATATTCAACAACACTGCATCTACGATGACATTATCAACCATCTCATTAATTTACAGAATATGGTCAATAGGAGCTACGCTTCTAGCAACTCAATATGAACTCCACCTACAACAAATAACACCCCATATTCAACAAGACCAAGGGTATGTAGTGAATTAATATCAACAACATATCTAAGACATGTTCTATATGTTTGTACTTTGTGTGTAGTACAAACAACAATTCCATGTCCATTCCCAAGTCCTTCTCTTACATAACCCATTGCTTTGAAATTGAGACCCAATACTAATAGTGTTCTTTTGAAAGTTATGATAAAAAAATTTATGTGATGAAATTAAAACATCAACATCAACATTAGTATTAATAACATGCATACAATCAATATCCTAAGAGGTGGAAGAAGAAATAGGTGACTCTAACAACTCAACAACAACAATGTTCTTCTCATGATTTTATAATCCACTCACATCTAACACAGTATTTTGTTTGCAATCCTACAACCCATGAATAATATCATTCTTCTCAATTATTGTAGTAACAAGGAATCATCATCTTCTTACACCATATGATATTCATCAAACAATTTATTTTTATCTACTAATAAAAGAGAAACTTCTTCATGAAGCATTTCCATTAAGGCCTGCAAATAACAAACTCATTTGGTCATTGGGGACTTCTCTCCCCTAGTCTAAATTTTTTTCCTTCAAGGAAACATTTTGAGAATGAGGCAACTCCTTAACTTCCTCCACCAAATCTGCAAGAAGGTTATCCTTTATTTAAAATTCATATACAAGATTCTAAATAAGGGTCCCCATGGTTTTCTCCAAATTATCAACCTTCCTGATTTTATCAACGATAGTAGTCTTGGACAACGTAGCTTTATTCTCCAACTAGTTCCTGAGTTCATCATTGACTATCCACAAGAGATAAATGCTTTTGCTACCAGTTAAGGACCTTGTTACAAATTTTATCATTTGTATTCCTTTCATGGAGTTCTTGTTATATTTAAACCCTTTGGAAACATTGTTCACAACATAATAATTTGTCAAATGAACTTAACCAGGAATAACCAAAAGTTGACTCACCCCAAGTTGACTATGGGCTAATAAAACTCAACAATAACATATGTATCTAGTCAAATGAAAAACATATGTTCCAACTATCAACAGATGGTCTCCATATATTGTTATATATTATTTAATTAGAAGATCGATGCCCCTAACAACCGAATGAGGGACAATGAGAGTAGATAAGTGTGGTTGGATAACAGATGAGATAAATCATAGAAAAGTATATTATTTTAAGTAGTCCAAGAGCAATCAAATGAATGCTTATGTTGACATCCAACCACAAGTTGAGACTATAGGAAGATACAAAATTGGGGAAGTAAAGTTGAATCTAGGGTTCTACAAATACAGTAACAAGGATACTACTTTGGATATTCTTTGCACTAATCTTGTTTTTAGTGATAATTTTCTGTAAATTAGGAGCTAGAGATGAAGGAGGAGAATAATTTCCCACCCTTGATGGAAACTACTTCTTAGTGACCCTTTCAAACCATCCATTAATTGTGGTAGAATTCTATACCATGAAAGACATTATCAAAGAATTTGGTCTCAATTTTGGTAAATATAAAAAGTAAGCATTAAATAAATGATGACTTGGTATGCATATTTCCAAAGTCCTCAATTAAAAAATCACTTGCATTTTCCAACTTAGACTTACAAGGTGTTAAACAATTTTGAACTTTTGTTAATGAAATGCATGCTATGTTACCATCCACATGGAATTGGATCTAACCAAGGTGGAAATATCTATTGTTTAAGTTGATTTCTATTGATTTCCTTGGAAAAATCAAAACATTATATCCCTTGAATTGATGTCAAAGCTAATGAGATTATATTTCAATATTGGACCAACAACAACTTTGGCCCTTTCTACAACATAATCACTCTTCATCTTGAACTCTAGCATTGTCAAAAGATGTTTTTGATGGATGATGTTGATAGAATTAGAAAGAAGCTACAACATTTAAATTAATAGAATTATGCATGGAAGGGGTTCATATCTATACTACTGGATTGGGGCCAAAATAGGCATGATGCCTAATGTCAAAGAAAACTAGCACCATTGATATGCTAAGGGAAATTCATGTAAACCACCTATTAATATTTTTGGACCTAGAAACAGGTCAAGGGGATCTCCCCAGTAAGAAGTCCCTATTAGACCTCACGCCTTTTGGTGTAGGATTCCCAGCAGTGGGTCGTAAGGTAATGCCTTGATCGTGGTGTCGCACGAAGGCAAGTAGAATAAATTTGTTAGTAGCAAGGGTGTGACTGAGGCAATGAGTCAAGGAAGGTGTATGAGAGATTCCAACACTTCGAAAGGGGAAGGAGGTGAAGCTGAGTTCCTGGTTGAAAGGGATCAATCTCAACTTATCTAGGAACACACAACGCAAAGGACATGCGCAGCTTCTAGCGGAGCATTCCACTAGGATGCGGCAGTCACATCATAGAAAGTATGATAACATGTACAACGCTCATGGATCAATATGAGAAAAGTGTTACAGTTGTTATAGCAAGGTTCAAGTGAAAGGTATATCTGATGTTTGACATAGTAGTAAATATAAATGGTGATAACACTAAAAACATAAGCCACACATTAACAACAAGATTCATATAATTGAATGTAAATCAGTTCATACATAATTACATAAGTTAAACAACACATATCATTAAAGCAACCCGAGCAGTCCAACTACAATAACAACATATGAATGAAAATGTGTTGGCTCTTATTATATAAATAAGTGTATGTCACAATCATATAATACATCCATGTAAACCTGTTAGCCCCAATAGTGGAACGTTATAGCCACATCTTCCTACTCCTCCAAAAAGATGTATTAGCTCCATGCAGTGGAGAAGCCAAGGCACGTTACAATATTGTCCAAGCCTTCTTCAAAATAGACTTAGTAGAAGCTTGGCTGACGAAAATACTACACAATGAGTTATGATGGACTATTTATAGCAAAGGGTGGGGTGACCTTGACATTCCAATTTGTGACCATTCAACTACCCTCATGACTCTTCACTTACTCTATGACTATTACATCCACTCTTGACACTTGACGTACACTTGACATGACTCAACATTACAATCCACATGTACCAATGTGAAAACTGGCTTGTACAAGCCAAAATAGACATCATTCGAACTTAGACAACCATAGAAGTCCAATTGTTCAGCATCCTCATGCTGATCAATAGTGACATATTGATGCCAATATTGGTAGTCCTTTAGAGTGTTTGTGTGTTCTGTTATGACATCCATCTGAAACATGAACCTTTCCTCCACAGCATCTAGGTACACTACTCGAGCTCCTCTATCCAACTTGTATGTGAGCATGCACATCATTGTCTTTAGTGTGGCTAGACCATCAACGTACTTGCACATGGTGTCTGCATTGATAGGAAATTCTGGGCTGGTGGCAGTGCGCATCAACTCATCGATGTACGAGTCAAGATCGTATTGGACCTGCTTCTTGGTCTTTGCCTAGGTTAGGGTCCCAAGTGATGGGATTGCATGAGTGTGCACTATAACCTCCATGATTTTGAATACTTGTGCATGGGAAGACTGTATGCTAGTGATGAGTTACAGTAGGTCTTCATAGTTCTAGATCTGACTTCGGATAGGTGCTTGCAACTCGACCACATTGGCCTTCATCATCTTTGGCAAGTGAAGCAGGGCTCCCTTGTACTTCATCATCCATGCTCACATGTTATCAACAATAGTATGTATCTTCTTCAAGATTCCTACTCTTCTTTCACATCATTGTTGCCATCCATGGTGATGAATGACCTCTTGATGCACGGTACCAAACTTGGAGTACAATGCTCGCATAACTGTGTCCAAGGACAATACTTCATCTAGTATTGCCTTCTTCAGTTAAGCTCGGGTGGACATTATCACCGGGTCTCCTCCCTGCTTGGCCACCTGTAATTCCTTCCCTATTCACTCATTCTTAGCTATGAGAAAATGAACACTTGAGCTAGTGGCTTCATCATACACTCTAGTTTCATCAACCAATGCAGTTGGATGCTTGTGCACATCAGTCATGATCACTTTCTCTTCAAATTGCATAGGGGATGTTTTGTCCTCTGTTAACACCCAGGTTGTTCCCTTTGACTCTAAGGGAATACGGCCGGGGTAACCACTAACCAGTCTTTGGATTGCAGCTCCTAGCCAAACTGTAATCAGAGAGGGCTCTCTCTTTAAGATTTGTCTCTGTTCTGATGGTATTTTAGGCTAGATGTGAAGCTTAAATTTTGGTTTAAATGTTTGGTTGGAAAGTTTTAGTCACAAAACGTGTATGCTCTTACCAGAATCTTGCTTGTCATTGGGCAATGGAGTCAGTGGTCCTTTGTTTTGGTGTGCTGTGTTGATACTTGTAAATGAAGGCTGCAGAGCAAGATAATTGTTTGAGGAATAATGATTTGATTTGAGGTTGGGTACGATATGTTCAGTATAAGAAAGGCAATTAAGAATCTTTCTACAAACTGAGATGAAAAGAAAGCAAATTGTTACCTGGATAACATTACCTGGAAGCATTTAAGAATTTCTAGATAACATTCACAACATGGAACTAAATATAACATGATCATTTAAGAATTCATGTTTATTTTAATCCTAAAGAAAACATTTATAGCAATATAAGATTGAGCACAAGGTGCGACGACACATATCCTGAACTATTCTTTTTCTTTATTGCCAGATATGAAAGAAACATGAAAATGTAATAACATAGAGAAACAGAATAAAGTTTAAAGAAACATATCATTCCACCAGGCAACACAGGGATTCTGCAACAGCACTAAGATCATCAACAAGACACCAGAATTCCAGGAAATCACTGAGCTGAATTTTCTCTTTTTATTAAACTTTCTGAAAGTACAGAGTATACATGCCTCGGAGTAGAAATTTCCAACCCCTTATGCGTTACTAAGGGGAGTATATATACAAATTTACATAAAAAAATCTGAATGGAGAGTAAATGCTCCATAAATGTTCAACCAACTGCTGGAGTGTAGCCGCTGAGAGAGTGAATGCTGTAATTACTTTTAGTCCCTTGGCTGTCAGAAAATAGTCAGAGACTGCTGACTTGGTGGCTCTTGGAGTTGCCTAAGGGTACACCGCCAAGATTTGCGCATTTTCTTTGCCCTTTGGCTAGCCGTCATAGTTTATATGCTGAGTCAGCATTCAGATGCTTTTAATACTTACTTTATCCTGTTGTTTGTCCTCTGTTTGACCTGGAGCTGGCAGTGAGTGGACAGCTGGAGCTACCGTGGCAGAATTCGAAGCATTGATTGCCACCAGTCTTCTTTAGGCATCTGATGCCTCCTAACCTTTATTAAGGTCTCATCAGCCTCTGTATATTTGAAAAAATTGGGAGGAGTCTCAAAAAGGTTGTTCACTTCATTTTCAATAAAGAATAGGCCTCCCAATTTATCATATAAACTCTGTCCTGAGGGCGGCCCTATTTGTTCAAATGTACTACCAGATGCAGTAATCTGTTTCTCAATGTATGTCACCATTCTGTTGGCAAACTGCTCTTGGGAGACCAATTTTCCTGCACTAGTTAAGAGGCTGGGCAGGCCTTTTGCTTGCAGTTCTGCCATCTTGACCTTAAATTCCTCCACATCTGCTGTCATCTCATAACACTTCCTCTCCACCGCCTGTACATAACTCCTGAGAGTGAGCACCTTCTTGGCAAGGAGAACAGCTTCTGTTCTATTGGGAATATCCATGGCTGCCAGTTCCTCCTGCTCATGCCTGTTCAGGAAGTCTACCATTCTATTGGCTTGTTCTGGCTTGTTTCCCAGCACTGCTTTAGCCTTATTGATTTCTATGTGTGCTTGGCCTAGCAATTCCATCTGCTGATGTATTGTTTTTATTGATTTCCATTGTTGTGTGATGGATCTGCTTATTTTGGCCCATAAGATCCTTTTTATTTCGGCCATGGCTGTTTCTAGATTCAATTATTTTTCTAGGGCCTTTATCTTGTCCTTGAGGGCCTTTATTTCTCTGCCCTGCTCAGCCACCATTATCTTGGACTTGTCATATTTGGACTCCAGCTCTGCCAACTTCTCCTTGGTTTTCTTTATTTCATCGGCCTGGAGTTCCATCTTTTTGACAGCCTTGGTCAGGTCCTCTATACTTGGATTGTCCTTTTGGGCTGCTGATGTACCTGCTGCTTCTATTGTGGGGGCCACTGTTGCCCCTGATGTTGCTGCTATTGTGGAGGTAGTTGGAGGAGCTTGGGAAGTAGATTCTCCCTGTTTGTCCTGTATTGCTCCCTCCAGCTCTTTCTCCAATTCCCGAATCCTCTGATCTTGCTGCAATAAGAGGTCTAACTGGTCCTCTACCTGTTTTTGTTTTTGAAGCTCAGCTGTTTGAGGGTGTTCAGTGGGGGGTAGCTTCAATCTTTTCCTCAATGCATTCAGGTCATCATCCTTCTTCTTTATGAGGGCCTTAACCCCTGTCGGATCATTAGGATCATGCCCTAAATCAACAATGATATCTCCAAGAGATTTTATTCTATTGTCCTTGGCTTTGGAGGACATCCTCTCAATGTCTAGCTGAGTATTGGTGTTTTTCAAGGACTCTTTCAGCTCATGGGCCAATGTGGCCTTTTCTACTAAGGTGGCATAGACCATCTCCCCAGCCTGCTTGTGGAGTTCAATCTGGTCCATGGCATGTATATCTTTAGCCAGGACCTCCACCCTTGTTTTTATGAAATCTGCAGCTGTCTTAGGCTGCGGCCCCTTGGGCTTAAAGTGAATGAATATTATTTTCTCTTCTTGGATGTCATAAACAGACATCAATCTCTCTTGCATGGCTGGGGTAGCATCTATGAACTGTTTGTACACCTCAGCCCTCAATAGCTCATTTTGAGCCTTTATTTGTTTAAAGGAAGCCTTGGTGCTCTTTGGCTTCTTGCTTTGTTGTGATTGAGAGGCCAACTCCAAGCTAACTTGTAAAGTTTGCTCCTGCTGAAAGGAGCTTGTCCCTGTGTGTTGGTTGCCCTCCCTGTCCTTTGCTGAAATGTTCAAGACATCTTTAGTAATGTCTTCCACCTCTGGGGAGTCTGCCCTTTGCCTTTTGGCTTCTGGCTAGTCGGAGGATCCACTGAGAGGAGTGGACTCTTCTCTTTGTCTTTTTACTCCCCTTTCTTCATGTGTTGGGGTCTGCAGAACTGGGACAGTTAACTGTTGAGTTTGAGGTGGTGGTGTTTTGTTGTAGGAGTTTCTTGCAGCCCATTCTATGGCTTAACAGCTTGTTCTTGTTGCTGGCCTATTTCCTGCTCTGTTTTCTGCTCTGTCTGCTTCTCTGTCTGCTTCTCTATCTCCTTCTCTGTTTCCTTCTCTGTTTGCTGCCCTGTATGCTGCTCAGCTGGCTCATCCTCTGCACCCATTATGCCTTTACCTTTGTCTTTTGCTGCTGTTGTTGTAGCAAGTGCCTGTGGTGCAGTCCTTGTAACCGAGGTCCCTGGTCCTACTGAGTAAGGCAGTCTGAAGGGTACCTGCTGCACATAATCCAGGTCAATTGTCTTCTCAAGCTCTTTGACATTTTTAAGCATTCTTTCTTCCTCAGTTAGGCCCTCAACTAGAGTGTCCGGCTGCCATTCTTGTAACTTGGCATATTTCTCTATGTGTTGGTATTGGCAATGCTTAATAGCTAGGAGCCTATACTTATTTCTTCTAGCAGAGATGAAACCTTGAGGGTCATAAGGGACCCATCGAAAGCTATAGGACAGCTTGTAATTTTCCTTAAGGATCAAGTCTGCAGCTTCCCATCCTT
>APFE030775752.1:0-100510 GCA_000404065.3 Pinus taeda
GAGCGCTTAGCAGCTGGAATCCAAACATATGCAACCGAGCCAAACACTTTGAGGTGACTGATCTTAGGCTTACGGCCAGACCAAACCTCTTCTGGAGTCTTCCCCTTAACAGCTTGAGTAGGTGATCGATTAAGAAGATAGACAGCAGTAAACATTGCTTCAGCCCAAAATTTGTTCGGAACACTCCTGTGTTGTAACATGGAACGAGCCATTTCCACAACCATACGGTTGCGACGCGTTCAACAACACTGTTCTGCTGAGGAGTGTACGGAGTAGTGAACTGGCGTTTTATGCCATGAGTATCACAGAAGTTGGAAAAAGCAGAAGAACAAAATTCCCCCCCGTTATCTGTCCTAAGAGTCATGATATTACAGCCAAACTCTTTTTCAACTAAGGTTTTAAACTTCTGAAAGATACTAAATGCATCAGATTTACATTTTAGAAAATATACCCACATCTTTGTACTAAAATCATCTACAATAAGCAAAAAATATTTGCAAGTAGTGATAGAAGATGTATTCATAGGACCACAAATATCAACATGAATTAACTGGAGTACCTTAGATGCGCGCCAAGATTCTCCATTCGTGAATGAAGACCGATGTTGTTTTCCAGCTTGACAAGCACCGCATACGCCCAACTGTTGAGTCTGAATATCAAGTAACCCTGACACAAGTCCTTCCCGAGAAAGCTGAGAGAGATATTGCATGTTTAGGTGCCCATATCGCTGATGCCATAGAGTGCTGATGGGAGAAACACGAGCTGCTAGAGCCACTTCTGGAGAATCACCAGTGTCAAGAAGCCTGTATAAACCATGACCTTCTAGACCAACAACAATTGTAAGACTAGTCTCCCTGTCGATAATAGAGCATTTGTGCTCACTGAATACTACATCAAGCTGAGGAGAGTTCCTCATAATCTGACTGACAGACAGCAGATTAATTTCCATACCAGGAACATAGTACACATTCAGGAAGATGAGTGTGCGCCCACCAAACTGGATTTGAACTGTACCTCTGCCAACCACTGTGTATTTTTCACCTCCGCCAAATACCACGAAATCACTGAAAGGTGAGAAGTCAATAAACCAGTCACGCCTGTGAGAGAAATGGTGTGATGCACCAGAGTCAATGTACCAGGCAGAAGATGGAACATGATCTGAGACCTTTTAGCCATAAAGGCGTAAAAGGCAGAATCTGTCTGCTCGGAATGTTCTGCAACATTTGCTGTCTGATGGAGCCGTTCCTGTTTCTTCTGTTCAGAAGCAATCCTTTGTCGGCAATCTTTCTTCATGTGGCCAAACTTGTGACAGTAATTACACTGCACATTTTTCTTCCTAGTAGGATCAAAAGGCTGAGAAGAACCTTTCTGCTGAAAGTACTGAGAGGACTGATATTTGGCAGCAAAAGCATTTTCTGAGGAGGCTGATGCTGCACTACTACCAAACTGTTGTTTCCAACAATCTTGCTGCATGAGTTTGGTGCATAACTCTGGAAACTTCAGATCAACATTAGTGGCGGTAATGTTGAGTGTTTCTATGAAGTGCTCATAAGATTTTGGTAGACTTTTCAGAGTGATGACTACCATATCTTTTTCCTCCATGGTGCGACCAATGGCTTCGAGCTGATCTCGAATGTCTTTAATCTTGTTGAGATGTTCCTATAAAGACATATGTTCGTCCATCATGATGGAGAACAACTGATTTTTGAGAAAGAAAGCTCTGCTCTTGTCAGATGTCTCATGCAGTTCTTTCAACTGTTGCAAGATCTCGGCAGCTTTCTTGCCAGAAGGAATCTGCGGTAACTGATCATCAGCCACAGAGAGCTTGAGAAGCATAACAGCCTCTCGATTTTGATCATCAAACTTATCTTGATCGGTACCAGCTGTATCGGGACGAAGTTCTTTGCCCAAAATGAGCTGATCAAGATGCCTGTATTCAAAGATGGTCAACATTCTTTGTTTCCAGATGTTATAATTGCTGCCATTAAAGCGTTGATTTCCTTCTAACATCAGATTGGTGAGCGAGGCCATCTGCACGTTTCCAGAAGGCTGATCCGGACAAAATCTGATAGGTGCTAGAAACAAAAAAACCGACTCGAAAAAAATCGAGGTACGAAAAACGATGCACCGGAATTAGAATTTTGGTTCTGAATTCGAAATACACCGGAATAACCCACAAGCTGTCCACGGAACAAAATCTTCGCTTAACATCAGAACACGTATAGTGCTGCGTAACACAAGGACCAAAAGATACCAAATAGACTGCTGAAGTGGACTGATTATGGCGTAAAAATGTGTTGATTGTGGGTTGACTAGGGAATCAAAGCAACTAGAATGCGAGCCACCAATATGAATTGTGAACAAATGGCTGAATGGCAATGAATGGCCAATGGCAAACGACCGCACAGCAGCACCGTGGAAATGACGCGATCAAACCAGCCAAAAAAATATGTGAACGTTGTGAACAACTGTCTGTCGTATTTTCCGCTGTTTGCTGTGTAGTGCGGACGATATATAAAAAAAAATGACTTCCGGTCAAAGTGTCAGTGCCGTCGTCGTTTCTCGCCCGAAGGACCAGATCAGAAATCTCCACAATAATCTTTAGTAAACGAAAGATTCGTCACTGCAAAAGCGAATTTCTCAAGAATGCAGACAGCTCCAATATTGAACCCTGATGACCTCCAAATACGTCGCCGATTAAAACATTTTTTGTTCAAGCCTACAAAATTCGGGCTAAATCGAACGATTTAAGGCCAGACGAGCACCCCGCATAAGGAGTTCGGGCTAAATATCAGAGGCCGATCTCAGAAGATAAATAACACAAAAACTGCTTCCTTCTCACAATCAAACGATCGGGAACACCTTTAAATACGACATCGATATGGAAACCTCCGTTTGTATGCAAAAATCAACAAAAAAAACGTGGTCTTGGTTCGCAGATTTTGAAACCCCGGGGGCTGGATATTTGGAAACTTGGCGGCCGAGCTTTAATAAACGCGACGGGAATCAAGTCGCAGACCTGTTAAAAGAGGCGTGCGAGGAATAGGGAGAAGCGGAAAAGTGGAAGGCTGAGGGACGGTGCACATTCACGTATTGGGAAATTTGGTAAACAGTTGACGAATGGCCACAACAGTTGTAGGTATGATCCTAGAGCTTCGGACCAATGCAGTTCCACCAAAAAGATCAACCGATTTGAAATCAAGAAATGGAATGCTGTTCTCACTGTCGAGAGGTTTTACAACAAATTCAAAAAACTAGAGAGCAGCTTCGAAATTTTTTTTTAACACAACGGAAAAATTATTTCGAAGAAAAAAATACCAAGCTCTGATACCATAAAACAGTGCGAAACACGCATATGGATTTCCAATGAATTAATTGAATGATGAGCAAGTTAAAGCTCAATAATAATACAGAGATATTTACAGTAAATAGAAACATCAAGTTTCTATTTAGTAAATAGCAACAGCTAAAAGAATGAGCATTAAATACTAAAAAAGGATAATAGGATTATTCTAATACAAACTGTTGGTGACAACTGGAGCATGGCTTGGATTGTTGGTGAGGGACGAACATTCTTGAGAGAATGGTCCTTGAGGCCCGAACACTTAATAGAGTGGGTGCCTTGGTGAGATAGCATGAGGGATGGATATTCTAGAGAGAATGGTCCCAAAGGACCGAACACTCAATTTAGTGGATGCTTCTTCAGCATCATGGCCTAGAGAGAGGCCTTTTGGATTTGGGACATGGGTTTCCCTAGGGTTTGACCATGAGTGATGGAAACCCTGAACTAGTCAGAGTACCATGAGGCGAGGCACCCACCAGATCATGGTGACTAGTTGAGTGAGTACCATTGTTTGTGGTACATATTAATGATGATGTCAATGTAGGTCAAGGGTGTTGAGTTTTGACCTAGATGATGATGTTATCAATGAATTGAACCTTTTCTTAGAGAGATCATGTATAGAGAGAACATCTAGGTAGTCGTTATGAATACCTCCCTAGGTAACAGGGAGTCTTAAATTTTGTAGCTATGGTCGGTCTTCATAATATCTCACTTGTATTTGTAATTGTGAATTATGAATTATATTTGTAAAAGAAAATTTATCTGAGGCATGTTCTTCATGCTTGCAAGAAAAGGAAAATATTTATTTTGTATTCAAAAGGAAAAATATTATAAGGTTCATCAAGAGTGGGAAAAATGAAATTTTGAATTTGTATTTTGCCACCACAAGTGACCAAGTTGGCTCTCCAAGTGACAAGTCAACTTGTGCATGAGGCACACCCTTTCACATGGACGAAACACTATAAATTGAGCCTATTCGCTCTCCTCCAAAAGGTAGATTTGGAACACACATTATATCTTTGTTTTGATGCGAAGAAGACAAGGATCATAAGGATCAAAATCAGAGGAAGATACTTGCTCGCTCTAGCGATCAAAGAGGCCAAGATCTAGAACAAGGTTGCTTGGGAGCGGGAGCGGGAGCAGGAGTGAGGAGCGACATTTTCAAAAGCTCTTGGGTCAGGAGTGAATCGGGAGTGAATTTCATATAATATATTTTTATCTATTTTGATGCATATATGTCAACAAAAGCATGTAGAAAGATGAATTAGTTATAAAAAGCATAAAAACATGGATTAAACCATATAACATCAATCATCTAGTAGTTACAATCTTCATCAACCATAGGTCCACAATTTACAAGTTTTCATTTATATAGCATGTAATGATGCACATAACCAAAATAGCATAGAGTGCAATCCATCTTTGAACCGAAAATACATCAACAAATAGGCTCTAGATGGCCTCTAGCATCCAAGAAAATCATGCGACAACAAATACCTACATATCATCAAAATCATTGCATATCTTGGGATCTTTGTTATTGATATCACCCTCTAAGCATTAACACAAGATAGAAAAACGTAGCATGTCAAGTCAAGATTTTGTTTGAGTGATGGGTACATTTTTAGTAAGGTCATGATAGAGGAGTTTGACAACGAATGTCACTAACATCAAAGTACATTGTAGGATTGGTGTTCTTGATTAAATATGATTTCCATACCCTTGTACATGACAAAATCCAATGGAAACATTGCAATCCCCTTAATCCTGAAAAAAAGATAAGTTTGTTGGATTTTGAGCAAGATCTAAAATTTTACTCTCCATATGAAATCAAATGAGGTTGGAACCACTCTCAAACATCCCGAGTCATTTCATGGTAATGTTAAAAAATTAAGTAAAAGGATGAAATGAGAGATAAAGGAGAATGTCACTTTTACTTTAAGAATTTAACATTACCATGAATTGCATATCAATACTAGGGCCATAGGTTTGATCATTACGTTGTCCCACTAAAAAATTCATGCTTCTTTGAAAAAGAATTGCAAAGGTTTTGTGGTCTAGTACGTAGATATGAGGTATCATCTCTGTGGCATCATCCGAACTTGACATTTCAGTCAACCACGTTGATGCCTAGAATTAGTGAAAAACTTTAAACAATGCCATTGCATCGCCAACTCAAAATCATTAAAGATTGTCTTTTAGAGTCTTCTGAAGCAAGTTTCCCCACCAATTATGGCTTCATGGCTACATTAATAATAATTCTATGAGTGGATGTGCTATGTGGGCTATAGTGAGGGGCTAAGTCACTGGGTTTGGTGAATTTCAACGATAATGTCAAAATTCACCTAACTTCAAATGAATTTGAACAAATTTGTTAAAGTTTGCTAAATTTTTTGGGAATTTAATTGCCAAAAAATACATTTAAATTTGTTTATATTTTCTTTAGGTTCATTTGGGTTTGCCTTTTTTGAGGTTTAAAATTTAAAAAAATTAATTCTAAAACTTAACCCAAACTTGCAACAATGCATTCCATTCATTCCTCTGTGTTCCTTATCTCCACATTTAATGGATTAGTTCCATTCATTCCTTGCAAGTTGTGCCACCTTCATTGTTTCCTCTTCGAGAATTTGTTGTCCTAGGCCAACCTCATATTGCTAAAGCAAAAAGCCTGAGTCTACAACAAAGTATGTCATCCAAGTTGAAGCCTTGCAGTGCTAGAGTTGCAAGCTTGATTCTAATACTAGCTCAATGGTCGTCAACATTTCCTCCCCTCTAAGCTAAAGCTCTCATGAGTCACGACTCACAATGGTAAACTAAGCGACAAGACCAGTCACTAAACTTGATGTTACGATGCATGTTTTTCTTCAAACATTCAAAGTGCATTTACTAGATTTTATTTGGACAGACTCCAAAGTACTCCAGTCTCCCAAGCAGGTAGGATTCAAGTCTCAAACCATGGACTCAACCCTGTCACTAGTGCATGGTAGTCTATCGCACTGAGCATTGACCCAGTGAACAGTCTACAACCTATGTATATGTGTAACATATAAATGAAATGATGCTCATGTTAATCTCTATTCTAGATTGCACTAACTACTTTGAGCGTTGGTCTCTATTTTAGAGTGTGCTAACACTTTGACCTCTAAAAAAATTAGAAATTTCATTAAGGAAAATATTCTTTTGCACATTCAAAGAGTAGATCTAGGAATTAGTAAGGGTGAATTACTTGGGAGAATTACTCGAATGACTAAAGCAATAAACCAACATTGTGGAGTTTGATAGGTTGTTTATGTTGAAATTGTAGCTATGGTCGGTCTTCATAAAATTATTTATTTATGGTAAACTAAGCGACAAGACCAGTCACTAAACTTGATGTTACGATGCATGTTTGTCTTCAAACATTCAAAGTGCATTTACTAGATTTTATTTGGACAGACTCCAAAATACTCCAGTCTCCCAAGCAGGTAGGATTCAAGTCTTAAACCATGGACTCAACCCTATCACTAGTGCATGGTAGTCTATCGCAGTGAGCATTGACCCAGTGAATAGTCTACAACCTATGTATATGTGTAACATATAAATGAAATGATGCTCATGCTAATCTCTATTCTAGATTGCACTAACTACTTTGAGCGTTGGTCTCCATTTTAGAGTCTGTTAACACTTTGACCTCTAAAAAAATTAGAAATTTCATTAAGGAAAATATTCTTTTGCACATTCAAAGAGTAGATCTAGGAATTAATAAGGGTGAATTACTTGGGAGAATTACTCGAATGACTGAAGCAATAAACCAACATTGTGGAGTTTGATAGGTTGTTTATGTTGAAATTGTAGCTATGGTCGGTCTTCATAAAATTATTTATTTTCATTGTATTTGAGAAAAACAAAATTGTTATTTTTATTTATAATTTCAAGTGGCTCCATACTTGCTAGGCTGGCTCTTCTAGATGATCAAGCTGACTTGCCTAGAAACTCACATGAGGGCTAGTTGGCTTGCCTTGAAACTCTCTCATTCAGATCACATGATGGCTAGTTGGCTTACCTTGAAACTCTCTCATTCAGATCACATGATGTCTAGTTGGCTTGCTTAGAAACTCACTCATTCATATCACATGATGGCTGTATTGAGAGGGTAATTCACTCTCCTTGGGATGCAATTCGAACACACATACCTTACTCATCTGCTCTCATATGTGAAGTGGTCTGAAATCTGTAGATCTGCTCATTACATTTATGATTTGAAATCAATGATTCAAGATCTGCTCACTATACTTGTGATTTGAAGTCAGAGGTTCAAGTTCTGCTCATTATACTTATGATCTGAAATCAGAGGTTCGTGTTGGAATTTCTAAGTCTAACTATTAGAAATCCTTCATGTACTTTTTGATTTATTTCTGCCTACTTGTTATGTTTAATTAACAAGTTATTTACCATGTAAATACTGAAAATAAATACAAGTACATGCTCAACGAATTACAGATCATCAACTGAAGGAAAAACAAGCACACAAATGACACCGTTGTTTTTGGACTAATGGCCCCCGAAAAACACAATGCGGGAAAACCGGTGCAGCGATCTGAGGGTTTTATTATTAAGCAGCTTGAGAATACAATCTAGGTGCCAAACCAACTCACCCAATAGAGAATGATCTCGGCAGTAGTACCTCTCAGTCGGAGACAGATATTCCGGCTAAAACCTGGATGAAAAATCCCACAACTCTCAACTCCAATCTACCCCACGTAAATCTCCAGGGTCTGCCTCTAGGGACTGCGTCAGCCTCTCTGGCCCAGCGTCACCCCAACTTGCCTTGCGCCAGCCTCTGGACGCACTGCGTCAGCCTCTAGAGCCTTTGCGTCACCCACGCTGGCTCTCTCTGGCACTGCGCAACTCCTGGCTGCCTCTGCATGGACCCTGACTGGCTCTACGTGGCCTCTAGCTGGCTCTGCGTCCCTCTCTCTCGCTTCTGCGTTGATGCTCCCGGTACCCCTTTTGCCTCTCTGCTTCTGTATTCACTGCCCCTCAACTGCAACTCTGATCACTCCTTCAATTTCCTCAGCAAGCCCTGCCCCAGAAAATTGAATTCTTGATCAACTTGGTGTGTTCTCCAAGTGACCCTCAAGCCTTCTCTTATACTTTTCTCGTTGACAATTTCAACAGCCGAGATTAAGTCCCTAATCAACAACTAAGATTAGATCTGGCTTGATCCATGACTTTTGGACCATTCTAACTCAGTTTTATATTAATTCACATTAATATTTTATTTAAATTAATTATTTTGATATCTCCTAAACTATTTAGAATCTGCCCAAACCATTTCTGGGTATTGGAGATCTCATGTGCTTTAGCCTCTCCATCAATTTTCGTGGCTAGAGCACATTTGATGCCACCCCAAATCAACATTCCCTCTTAGCGAGGACCGTGCTTTAGTAATACTCATTGAGCATCACCCTGATCATCCGACATCGGTCCTTGTGCTGATACTAGGCTTGCTGCACAACATCCTGTGCACTGTTGCATCATATATTACTGCCCATGGCCCTACCATTGCCTTTGCTGCATCCGTACGACAACCCCCTCTTCATGTTGTATTGTGCTTCCCATAGCACTGCCTTTGCTAACTGTTGCACTGCAACTTAGTTACTGAGAAGTAAGTAACTGATCTCCCAACTCTAACATCTCTGTCAGGCTAGAGACACCCATAATGCTGAAACTCCCTCTGTCGCTGACAAGTGCCCCTTCTCTGACCTCTGCGCTGCTACAACAACTCCATGCATCTCGCACTGCTGCCTCACGTTGTCCTAGGAATCCTGCACTGTAGCTCCCTCTGTCGCTCCATCCGCATCCATCTCTATTGACATTTGCCAGTACTGCTACTCCTCTTCGGGCTCCCGTAGCAAGGTACAATCCAAGAGGCTAGGTACCTCGAGGATCTTGCCCCTCATTGCCTGTAGTCTGTCTAACTACAACTCGATGTCTCCCCTCTTCCTCTCAAGTGGCGTGTGAGCACTCATGGCACAATCATCATCTGTTTCCACTTCCTTCTCTGCCCTTGTTGGTGCAGCCTTGGTCTCGGAAGCCTCTCCCTTGCTCTTCTTCCTTAGACACTGGCTCGCATAGTGACCCAGTTCCCTACAGTGGAAGCATTTGACCTTGGAGAGGTCCTTCTTTCGTTTCTCTTGCTTTCCCTTGGATGCTAGGGCAGCATCCCCCTCTTCCTCCTTGATTCTGACCCCCTTGCCGCTGCTTCCCGCCTTGGTCAACCTTCTGATGTCTTCTTGACGAAGAGTCGCCCACAGTTTCTCCCAATCTGGAAGGGTCGACCTGCCCAATATGCGATGGACAAACACCTCCCAGCCTTCTGAGACTACAGTCAGGGCTGTCGTCACCATCAATTCTTGATCCGGCGTGGCCCTTATGGAAATCAGCTGATCCCGGATCTCCTTCAATCGACCAAGGAAGGTGTCGATCTGTTCTCCCTTCTGCATCTGGTATGACCATAGCTGATTGTCTAGGAGCGTCTTCCTCTGCACGGAAGTATGCTGATACAATTTTGTCAGGGCTTCCCACATCGCATTTGTCGTGTCCTTTTCGGCAATATGTGGTACTACATGGTCCTTGACCCCGTCAAGGATGATGCTCTTGACCCTCGCCATTGCCTCCTCGTACTTACCATTCTCAGCTGGGTCAATTGGGATCTCTATCATCTTCAAGGTGAAGTGCTTGAGACGATTTCTGTCTAGAACGGACAAGATTATGGCCTTCCAGACTACGAAGTTTGAGGCTCCATCCAGTCTGTCCTGGTCTCTTACCCCGTTCATTGCCATTTCACTGCTACTCTACTTCCCTCCTGGAAGTTCTCGGTGTGACTCTCTCTGAGCCTCGATTCCCTCCCAAAAACCCCTCTGCCAATGGAGAGATGCCCCCACTTTAATCATTAGTGTAGTTGCACCACTGATCCGGATTTCTTGGCTAGAAATCCTCGGCAACAACTCTCTCCTCCTTGGTCTTGCCCTGTTAGGTACTGTTTTGACCACAGTACCCCACCAGCTTCACTCCGCAACTTACCCACAACCTTCTATTTCTCAGCAAACTGAAGGTTAGAGCTTCTAGGCTTTGCGTAATCCTGGCACCAGCAAAATCCGCACCTCCTGGCCACGGGCGTCAATCCTTCCTGACTGAGAAAGATGACCGAGCACTGTGTAGGTCAAGTTTGCTCCCTTCTGCCACTGCGTTGATTCTCGTTGACTCAAACTTGTTGATGCAAGCACTGTGCCACCCCTTCCGTGCTGCTAGGAACAACTCCTGTCACTCGGGACAATTGTTTCTGTTGCTGCTGCTCTGCTTGGTTGATGCCCTCAGTTCTCCTGTGATCTGCAACCACTCTCTGAAACCATGTTGGAATTTCTAAGTATAAATGTTAGAAATCCATCATGTGCTTTCTAATTTATTTCTGCCTACTTGTTCTGTTTAATTAACAAGTTATTTACCATGTAAATACTGAAAATAAATACAAGTACATGCTCAACACATTACAGATCATCAACTGAAGGAAAAACAAGCACACAAATGACACCGTTGTTTTTGGACCAATGTCCCCAGAAAAACCCAATGCAGGAAAACCGATGTAGCTATCTGAGGGTTTTATTATTAAGCAGTTTCATAATACAATTTGGGTGCCAAACTGGCTCACCCAACAGAGAATGATCTCGGCAGTAGTACCTCTCAGTCGGAGATAGATATTCCAGCTAAAACTCGGATGAACAATGCCACATCTCTTAGCTCCAATCTGCCCCACTTAAATCTCTAGCGTCTACCTCTAGGGATTGCGTCAGCGTCTCTGGCCTAGCGTCACCCCAACTCGCCCTGCATCAGCCGCTAGAGCCTTGGTGTCACCCATGCTGGCTCTCTCTGGCACTGTGCAGCTCCTGGATGCCTCTGCATGGGCCCTGACTGGCTCTGTGTGGCCTCTAGCTGGCTCTACGTTCCTCTCTCTTGGCTTCTGCACTAATGCTTCCAGTACCCTCTCTGCCTCTCTGCTTCTGTATTCACTACCCCTCAACTACAACTCTGATCACTCCTTCGATTTCCTCAGCAAGCCTACCCCAGAAAATCGAATTCTTGATCAACTCGATGTGTTCTCTAAGTGACCCTCAAGCCTTCTCTTGTACATTTCTGGTTAACAATTCAACGGCCAAGATTAAGTCCCTAATCAACAGCTAAGATTAGATCTGGCTTGATCCATGACTTTTGGACCATTTTAACTCAGTTTTATATTAATTCACATTAATATTTTATTTTTGCAAAGTTTAGACTTAGGGACTCTATTAAAAATATTAATTATTATAATATCTCCCAATCTGTTTAGAATCTGCCCAAACCATTTCTGGGTATTGGAGATCTCATGTGCTTTAGCCTCTCCACCAATTTTCGTGGCTAGAGCACATCCGATGCTACCCCAAATCAACAGTTCGAGATAGGCTTCTCGATGACTCTAAGGTATGCCCAAGATCAGCTCCAACTTCTCATCAACATCTACAAGATTCCTAGATCAGCTTCTATTATGCTTCCAATTCCCTTCAATTGATCTTCAATATCAGCTCCAAAGTATGCTCAAGGATATCTCAAGACAACTCCAAATCCCCTTCAAGATGTATCTTCAAACAAGTCTTCGACACTTCAAGGATTCTTCAATACTGGTTCAACAAGAATGCTTCAACAAGGTTTCTACAATAAACTGCCCCAAGAACTCTCCCAAGGAAGACCACAGGGTCTGTTCTGATTAACAAATGCCTTTAAGAGCTTCAAGGGTCCTTTAAATAGACTACTCAACAATGTCACCAAGTTCAGCTATTCTCAAAACACAATGTCTTCAACACCTCTTTAAATGTTCAAGAACTGCTTCTCAGTGGTGTCTTCAAATCTGCTACTAATATGAGATCTGTACTTCTACAAGAGGAAATCTGGTTTACAAATTCAAGGCCTTACTTCACCGAAGGAGGATCTGCTTCTAATCTGAGGATAGTTCAAAATTCTGAACACATCCGAGCTCACAGTTACAGGGCTGAATTACAGGTCCGAAGTTGACCTCTCCACAGATTTAATTTGCTGTCCAAACAGTGATCTGAAATGTGTCACCCACACGGGGCAAACATTTCCCCTGCATCTCCATAAAAGGGGGACGTGGGGAAATGTTTCCCCAGGCGTTCCCCCGTCCCAGGTGCGTGGGAAGCGTGAGGTGCATGCACCCCACCCTGGGGGACACGTCCCTGTGGAACACTGGAAAGCACTATATTTTTGTCGTTATGCAAGTGTCATATCTGCCCTTCTTGAAGTGCAGCAGTCAAGGCTAACACATGATATAATAAAAATGACTCAAAACTTAGCATTGAACTCCAGTTTTAAACCTGATTTGGAGACCTCCGTTACCTTAGCCTTCTTGTTTTTTCCCTTCAAGCTAGTGCATCCTTCTCTTCTAGATTGGGCTAAATTTAGATTTCTTAAAGAGCCAAATTTATCACATTTGCAAGTGCTGGTCTTAACATGAAAGAAGCTCTGATTTTGATTTCTCATAGTGCTGATGTGATCTCAATAAAGTGCCATATTTGACCCCAGGAAGTGCTGCTCTTATCTCCTGATTCTCTTGTTGATGGAGGACTAAAATCAACTCAAGTTTGTGACACAGTTTTAAAAGCCAGCCCGGTTCAAATTGGAACTGGTCAAACCAACAAGTTGGATAGGGCAGGAGTCAAACTGGCCACCAACCTGCATCAGTGGATTGATTTGTACCGATTTGGTACCAATCCTGTACAAACTGATCCAAACTAGCTAGTCTTGTCCTGAACCAATCACACTGTAAAAACCAAACTCCTAAACTCTAACAAGACTCGCAATCAATGATGATGTTACAGTTAAATTCTTAAAGTAAAATTCACAACTTTATTGTACTAATATGGAGAAATTAGAATTTCATATCGCACTAAAAATTCAGCAGACTTAACAGTGTTGAGGATTTTAGGATTGGTAGGATTGCAACATTTTCATTGAATTCTCGCATGTATGAGGGTATGGGATTGTCATTTAATTCTTTGAACCATGCTTGAAGATTTCTCATCGCTTAAATACTTAATAATATAAAGCTACCCATTAAAGAGTGATTTCAAATATCCAGTATCCACCTTCTCTCTATTTATCATGCTTATGTTGCAGTACCATTTTGTTATTTATTTATCTTCCGATCCTGTACTCTATGGATTCTTTGCACAAACATTATGTGATTAGTTTTATTTTCCTACAATGTACTAGGTTTTCCTGCTGTACCTAGTGCTCCTATATTTAAACTTATTGAGTTCTGCCATTATCTGATACTTTTGCAAGTTAAAGCATAGTGTAACCTCATCAGGAAATATTTTATTGATTGTATCTTTGTCATATATGCATGAGGTGTGATATTGGCATTGCTTGTGACTGATTGAATTTTTGTTTTTCAAAGAATCAAATTAACTAGAACTGCATTAACGTATCATGCTACCTACAGGAGGAGTTTTATCAAGACATTCCGACAACAGTGCATAGAAGTAAAGCTGATTGCCCACCTCCACAGGTTTATTAGTTCTATTGTTTACATTTAATTTTGGATTTCACTTTTCTGCTGTACAATTATTTTAGCAAACAGTTTAAATTTGACTTCTGATGCAGGAATCTGTCACAGTTGGAGTGGATGCATCCGTGCTTGAGCGTATTGCTAAGATCATGTCTTATCTTCGCTTGGGCTCCTCTGGAAAGGTATGGCTCTACTGTGTTGTTTTCTTCTTTCGATCTCAAATTCGTGATGAACTGATAAAATTTATCAACATACAGAAGGTTAGAAATTGAGTCCATGCCATTTCTTCTGCAGGTTTTGAAGAAGAAAAGGAAGGAAAAACCGGAAGGCAGAGGTCAGGATCTTGTAACTGGAGTCATTGACTCATATTCTTTTGAGTTTTCTTTGTATTCATATGCATTTATGATTTCTCTTTGTATGAACTTTATGCAGGCAAGGCACTTCAATCCTTGGCCGGTGAAGATGGAAATGATTATGAGAAGCAACCAAATGCTGCAGATGGGCATTCTAAGAGGCACCTGAATAAAGAAATGCTGCCTCCTCCTCCTCCTCTTCCTCGCAAAGGTCACACAGAAGCAAAGGAGCAGCAGCAACTTTCTGTGAATGCCCATAATGAGGAAGATGACATATTTGAAGGTGTTGGCACTGATTACATTGTTCGTGGTAGAAATGAAAGCCAGAGTCCCTTCTCAGAAGATATGGAAGAATCACCCAGGGACGGGGAGAGCCAACCATTTTTCAATGATCCCGTGTATGGTCCAGCACCACCTACAGACATGACGGGTCAGGATTGGCAGCAACAAGTGAGTCGATGGAGCAATGTTCAATGCATGATAAACAAATATGATTTCGGAAATGTTTTGCTCAACTACCATACTGTTTTTCTTAGTGATTCTTCCTGCCCTACATGTGAAAATTCTAACTTATTTTGGGCATGTCATTCTATCTCATAGATGGCTAAGTTGATTGTTTTTTCTCAGTGCTTCTGGAGTCCTTTTTCAACCGTTGGTAATCCTTAATCTTATTATTTAAACTTCTTTGCAGGGTGGTTATGATACTATTCAAGGACCAGCATTACCAGAAGCTTACCAGGAATGGCAGGAATATCCTCCACCACCACCTGAGCAAGTTGCTGGACAGTGGGCTCCAGAACAATTAAATTATACTGATCAGTATATTCATAGTCAGATACCAGATTATAGTGTGGAGGCAGGAATAACTTTACATAAGGATCCTCGATTTATGACTCAGGAGGAGAAGGACCGTGGTCTTGGTTCTGTATTCAAACGTGACGATCACAGGCTGCAGCAGCGGAGGGAGAAGGATTCTCGGGAAAAGGATCCAAACTTCATTTCCGAAAGTTACTCTGAGTGTTATCCAGGTTATCAGGAGTATAATCGGGAGATTGTAGACAGTGATGATGAGGACGACCTAACAAAAATGGATATGGGTGGCAGGGTAAGAAATTTATCCATGTTTTGGTAGGGATAAGTATTAAGTCTTGATCAATTTTTTTCTTATTAATTGATGCTTTTGTTTGAAACTATTTAATAAAGTTTTTGCCTGCAATTGGTCTCTCAAAAGAAGACGTGGTGAATGATATACCCAACAAAACCTATTTTGCAGGCCAAGGGCCGTCTCCATCGTTGGGACTTTGAGACGGAAGAAGAATGGGCAAAATATAATGAACAAAAGGAAGCAATGCCTAAAGCTGCCTTTCAGTTTGGGGTAAAGATGCAAGATGGCCGTAAAACGAGGAAGCAAAATAAAGACCAGAAGCTAAATAACGAGTTACATAAAATCAACAAAATTTTGGATAGAAAGAAAAAGGAGAAGACAGATGCCTATGATGAAGGTGGTCATTATGATGATGAAATTCAACCAGGGAAGCGGCTTCGTGTATGAGGAAATTTCTCATCCAGTGCTTGTGCCAAAATTTGTTCTTATGAGGGCTTACATGTAAAGCTTCCCTCTTAGCTGGGAATTGTAAAACAAACGTGCCATGGAAGCCTCTGACATATATATGTAAAAAGATAGTATTCGAATGTTATTATTGTATCTTGTATGTTTTTCTAGGATATCTTGTTTGCTTCTATTTGAAATATAACCTGTAGAACAAACGTGCCATGGAAGCCTCTGAAACATGTATGTAAAAAGATAGTATTCGAATGTTGTTATTGTATCTTGTATGTTTTTCTAGGATATCTTGTTTGCTTCTATTTGAAATATAACATGTAGAACATCACGAAGCAAACAGATTGAATTTCAAATATAACATGTAGAACATCATGAAGCCTTTTTATTCCACTTCTTTGATGCACATAATTGCAAGCTTGTGGCATATTCCTCTTACGGAATTTAGTTCCGTTAGTTCTCCTCTTCCTATTTTCATTTTGCTTGTATCCCTTTAAATTCTTTTCTGCTTTATATGCATAGCAAATATGCTCGTTTGACTTATTCGAAGGTTGCACTGTAAAAATTAAACTTATTACTGTTTGTTTAAGACTTGTTTTATTCATTTTTTCTTTTTAAGATTTTTGTGCCATGCTACTGTTTTGATTTAAGTATATGGTGCAATTGTGGTATTTCAAAGATGTAAAATATGAAGAAAATAGTTGTTTATAAGAATAATATGTTTAGCCCACGGGATGTAGAGTAGAAAGTGACAGGGTGTTTTGTTAAGGTACTCCGTGGTGTAAAGGTCACCAGTTCGAAACTCTGTGGGTAAAATTCCAGCCATGCTAATAAAGATTGGTGTGGCCTTTATTAGGCATGTCAGTTATCTCAGGGCTCACATAACCTAGCAAACAAAAATTAAAAGAATAATATGTTTAAATAAAAAATAAGTGAAATGTTTCTTATAGTTTTTTGTCAATAATGTTTTAATATGGTCCAAAGCAAAACATATGGGAAAAAAACCAGCTAGAGGACAAGTGTGAAGGGACATAAATATGTGGATTTGAATTTCATATATAAGTATGTCAATAGCATTTCTTGGATTTGTGGCCTTTGTTGGGGGGGAGCTTTTCTTGAGGTTTAGTGTTTTGTAGGTCGAAGGGCTTTTTTTTCGTCCATTTGTAGTTTTTCTTCTTTTTTCCCTATGTCAATTTTTTCTCAACTTTCCATCTCATGATTCTTAGCACTTGCGATAATTCGTCATGTGATTGTTTCGAGATCCTTCCTCTCTAGTCATGGACGAGGAGCCTTTTTATTTCCTGCGAGGAAATCCACGTGGTGGACCCATTTTTACATCCCAAGAAGAAATTAATAGCAAGAGTATTCCACTGTCGATCCTCCCTCATGATCAAACCTTCTCGCCACCACCTTGTTCACGTAAGGAAACATTCATTTCGCCCCAAGCGAAAGATGGCTCCATTCATTCACCAGTTTTGGACCCTTATGCACTTTCCCAGCCTGTTTCTCTCCCTGCTCCTGCTTGAGCTAACCTTAGTCCCAGATATTTTCTAAAACTTCGTTAAGACAACAAAAATGGTGGAAGGGGACAATATTCCTCTCTTCGACATCCTCATTTGTCAGAAAAGAGCTTTGGTTGGATGATTTGTTGGAAAGATGGTAAGCCCCCTCGCCCTTGGGCACTGGATAGACCAACATTGGCTTCCTATTTTGGGTTTCTCACCTCAATTCCTTGTGTTGGTTCATGGGTGGTTTTGCACAATCCTAAATTCCGCGAAGGAAGTAAAAAAGGTGTTAGCGCAAGACTGGTCATGGGGGTTATTAGGCCTAACCCTTTAATTGTGGTGTTTTGATTTCGATGCAACGTGTAAGCCCATGCATATGTAGAAGGTATGGGATCTTCTTCTGAGGTTGCCTCTAACTTTGTAGAATTCACACATCCTCGAATAAATTGGGAATCAAATCAATCGTTTTGTATGTTTGGAGGATTGGTGCTTTACTAAGCATGATCGCAGGATCACCTAGATGCAAGTTGAAGTAGACTTAAGAGGCAGTCTCCTCGAAGAAATAGCATTGGCCTACAAGGATCGAAAATGGAATCAAACAATTGATTATTAGAAACTACTTTTCAGGTGTTTCACGTCATAAGGTAGGACACCTAATTGATTCCTATGAAAAAAAGTGTTTGGAATCTCCAGCCCTGTAAGAAAACTTGGATTAAAAAATCTCCTTCAGTGGCTTTGTTGTTGTCTTCGGCGAAGGGTGCAGTTTTTTCAGAGGTTTATTGTCAATCAATATCTAGGCAGAGGGGAAGATAGTAGATGTGGAGCCTCAACCTGATCTTGCTTACCATATTGCGAAGTTGGGTAAGATTCCTTATGATGTTCTGTCCTCAATCTTTAACAATAACATGCATAAAAACAGTGAAAATTTGAATGATGAATTCCAAAAATAGTAGATGTGGATCCTCAACCTAATCCTGCTTACCAGATTATGGAGCTGGGTAAGATTCCTCTTGATGTTCCCTCAATCTTGAACAATAACATGCATAAAAACAATGAAAATTTGAATGATGAATTCCAAAAAATTGGTGATATTTTGAATGTAAATCTAGAAGGGACATCAAATCTCTCTCCTATTTCTCTTTTCGTAGGCATGGTGGTCGCTTCCTTTGACTTGATTTCTGTAAGTCTTCCTCCTTGGTGGCCCCTTTCCTCTTACTTAATTACTATATATCCTCTTCTCTTGTTTCTAGTCATTGGGCTCATGTACCTAAGAATAACCCTATCAAGGAGGTTGGTTCAAAGTTCCCGGGTTCTAGACAATTTGAAAGGAGGCCATATCCCCTTCATTCTCAAGTTGGTTGTCAAAAAGAGCCACCCTTTGCCGACAGGCTAATGATGGATGTCCCGGTAGTGGGACATGCAGGAAGAAAATCCTATTTGTAAAAGGCCTAGGAAGTCCAAAGAAGATATTCAGAGTAGAAAACAAACCACGGTTGTCAGGGTGCTTTAGAAAAAGGCCCCTCTTGGGGCTTTAAATGAAGATTCTTTATCTGAAGTTGCAGGGGTTTAGGGGTTGGCACTCCCAAAAGACTCATCTTCAAAAGGCTTGTTCATAAAAATAAGCCCGACATTATTCTATCACAAGAAACTATGGCAGATGGTTGTAAAGCCAAAGCTTTTAATTAAACCTTGGCTTAGAAATTGGTCTCTCTGTAGTTGATGCTCAAGGTATGCAATCTCATTACAACTTAGAATTCAAGCTTCATTTATTCATTGGTTTCTTCTTCTCCTCACTATATCTTTGTCGACTTGGAGGTTCATGCATTCAACTAAAAAATCAGAATTTTGAATGTCTTTGGTCCTTACTCGAACTGAAGACCCTTTTGGGAAGATTTAGTAGTTTATGGAGCTCTCAACGTACAATTCTTGATTCTTGGGGGTGACCTAAATCTCATCGTGTCTCTCAAAGAAGTTTGGGTTGCCTATCCTCACAAGGACCCATTAGAGGACTTTTTCTCTTGTCCTTTTCATTCAAATAAAATGATTGATTTAGAACCCATTAAAATTGTCCCCACCTGGAAAAACCTCAGATCCGATGACCTGTCTCCAAGCAATTAGATCAATTCCTCATCCAAATCTCTTTTTTCCCCATCTTTGAGATCAAAATTGTGGGTGAAAGTACGAGGCATTTCCAACCATTGTCCCATTGTCTTAGAGATTGTCCAAGATGAAATCAATCCTCTTGCCTTGTTCAAATTCAATCATGTTTGGATTAAGGAAGAGGATTATAGGAAATTGGTCGAGGATTCTCGGTCCCCTCTCAGTGAACGACCGAGAATGTATATGACACAATTCACAGAGAATTTAAAATTGATCAAAAAGAAGTCAAAATCCTAGGCTAAGGAATACAATGTTGGATCGAATGTTGGGTTGAAGGTTTTGGAAACAAAAATGCTTGTCCTCTACAATTCAAATGATGCAAGTTCCCTTTCTGAGGAAGACATTGAAGTTTTGCACTCTTTGGAGTGGACAAAAAGAGAGCTTTTAGCCGGAGAAGAGGACTCTTGGGGACTCAAAATCCACGCAATATGGATCATGGAAGGTTATAACATGAAAAAATTCCACATTTGTGCAAATTATAGCAAAAATGTCAACATTATTTGGTCTAGTAAGGACCAAGAGGGTTTCCTTCACTCCTCTTTTCAAGAGACATTGCACGTTTGAGCTCTCAACATTTCAAATCCCTTATCTCCTAACCTAAAGGGTGTCCAATACAAGAAATATCAGATACTCTATCCTTGTTCCCTTGATCAATTTATGATAAAATGAATGAGTCCTTATCTGTTGAAGTTTTAGAGGGGAGCTTTTGGGAGCTCTTTCTTCCATGCAGAAAAGAAATAGCCTAGGTCCAGATGGTATGATGTAGAATTTTTCACAAGTTTTTACAATCTTATCAAATCCAATCTCCTAAAATTAGTTCAAGATTCATAGGCTTCAGGGAAGGTTTTAGATGCTCTTAACTTGACCTAAAATTAGTTCGGGATCCTTAGGCTTCAAGGAAGGTTTTAGGTGCTCCTAACTTGACCTTCATAGCACTAATCCAAAAAATTCAAAATGCAGTTTCATTTGATGATTTTCTGTTAAAATTGGCAACTAGGGCCAAACTCCATGTGGGTCACCTCATTTATGGCAGTTGATATTTTTCCTAGATTCCTCTTGTCGAGAGGTGTAGGATTGATCTAAAGATCATCCGATTCCGGCAAGTATTTATGGAGATATGAATTTATTTGTAATTACTTGACAAATTGTCAAGGTCGGCCAGCAGTTAAGTGTGTGGCACTTTGGCCCAGCGTTGCATATAAATAGAGGAGAGGTTGAGTCATTATCTCCACTCATCTCATCCTCTCATTTCTTCCTTGTCTCCTGGGTATACAAAGGAAGGAGGACGCAGATCTCACGTGGGAAAGAGGACGCAACTAGGGCAGCATTGGAGGAGGACGCTGTTAGGGCAGCGAGGACGCAAGAAGGTGTAGCAAGTGGTTTAGGCCTGCGTTGACTAGCGTATTGCCTCCATTGACTGCGGCCTTGTGTGGGCAACCTCTCCTAGGCTAGCAGAAGAGTTGAACAAGTCTGCATTGACTGTTTGAGGGCACATTTATGACAACGTTAACTGGTTAGGGTTGGCTGCAATATGTTGTAGCATTCACTATTGTTTTGACCATCTTACTTTCAGTGTTTTGGATTGCCACTACTTTTGTTGGAGACCGAGTTCTCCTAGGTTGTCTTGAGGACATTTTGGGAGCTGATTGATCCCTTTTGCTATTGTTGTTCAAGGGTTTCATTACTGCTATTGTAAATCACTGATTAGTGATATTGCACTATCTCTCTCTTTCAGCTGAATTATTGAAGATAAAAGAAGATTTGATCAAAGGGTTTCCCTGCATTGGGGTTTGTCCCTGGCTAGCCGCCACATCTGGTGTCTCTTGTCTTTGCTTGCTTTTTGTCGATCTTTTAATGTTCTATCTGCACTTTACTTTATGCTAATAAGAAGAAAAAAAGTAAATTGCTCTAAGCATAGAACATACCATAATTTAACATGGTATCAGAGCTGAGGTGAAGACAAGCCCAAGCAAGAGCAAGAGCAAGAGCAATCACCGAAGGCTGTTGAAGCTATCTTAAAGAAGTCATGGGGCCCTCAGCACATTTCCCTGTTGAAGACAAACTCCTTGAGAACTCTGACTATCACAGATGGAATATGTCTCTCGATCTAACATTAGAAGAGCAGGAAGTGTTGAACCATGTGAGAGGCAGGATTGTTGAGCCTCCATCAAATGCATTTATTGCTGCTAGGAACAAATGGACCAAGGGAGAATTCAAAGTAAGGAAGATCATAGGAGACTATCGACAAGCGCCTAGTGGCCTATGTTTTCGAGCTAACCACCTCCAAGGAAATCTATGATACACTGGTGAGTTTATTTAAAGTTAATGATGCAAATCCAGTTTTGTTCCTTAGAAATAAGTTGAAGGAAATTAAGAAGGGAAAAGATGAGAGTATGCAAGCATATTTATTAAGGATCACCGAGATCAAGAATGATCTCCTATCTATTGGGGAAGTAGTTCCTGACAGGGAAATGCCACTCACAACTCTTGGAGGACTGCGATGTGAATGGTATATATTCAAGACTACTCTTCTCAACAATAATGTATTTACTGGATTTGAGGAATTGATGGTGAGATGTATTCAAGAAGAGACAAGGATGGAAGAGCAAGAAATGCTCGCACTTAAAGGCCATCCCTCTGCCTTTTCTTCTCATGCTAAAAGAAAAAATAATTCTGGGGCTAAATCCAAAGGTAAGGTAAGACCAAAAGGTGGACGAAAAGGTCGATGTTACAATTGCAACAAAATGGGCCACTGTGTGACGGAGTGCCCTGATAAAAGGGACTCACACCATGACGATGATCAAAATCACTTTCAAGGCAATCAAAGGAATGGCAGGTCCAATGGTAGAGGTAAAAGAAATGTTGGAAATCAAGGAAGAAGACAACCCTTCAAGAAGGCAAGAAACTCCAGGTATGAATCTAATGTTTTTAACAATAAGCAAGATGAATATTATCTATCAGCGGCCCTCTCTACTACGGCTCCTCCGGACTCGCTGGGAAATTCGCTTATTGATAGTGGTGCCTCAAGGCACTTCACTAGTTACAAAGAAGCTCTCTCTAATCTGATAGAGAAGGAGACCGACCTTGAAATTGTTCTTGGGGACAACTCAAAATATCTTGTGAAAGGCGTAGGAAATGTCACTCTTCAATTGAATCAGGGAAATACAATTCATTTACAAGATGTATTATATGTACATGATCTCAAAAAGAACCAGGTGTCCATTTCGGCAATGGAAGACAAAGGCTACAAGGTGGCCTTCATCGATGGCAAGGTACGTGTATGGAAAAAGATCTTTAAAGATTCTTTCACTCTTGGATTTCGAGTTGATTCATTATATGAGGTTGGAGGAAGTTTGTTGGGTGTCATATCTTGTGACACATAGCTTAGTCCGAATTATTGCATCGGAGGTTTGCTCACCATCATTATAAAGCTCTACCCGATGTGAGAAAAATGGTGATTGGGATGCCCGAATTCAGATTAGAGCAAGAAGATGTATGTTCGGGATGTGCCAAAGGAAATCTCAAAAGGGAACCATTCCCCTCAAGCCAAAACAAGACCTTCGATATATTACAATTGGTTCACTTGGACATATCCGATATGATGCCTGTGAACTTCTTGGGAGGATATTTATATTAGCTCACTTTTACACATGACTATTCTCGCAAGACTTGGATATACTTCTTGAAAAAGAAGGATGAAGTTTTCACTTGGCTTCGTCACTTCAAAGCCTTGATCGAGAATCAAACCAAAAAGAAAATCAAGATCTTAAGGATTGATAATGGGACTGAGTATGAATCCAATGAGTTCCATGACTTTTGCAAAGAAGCTGGCATTAAGAGGGAGACTACTACACCATATACTCATGAGAAAAATGGTGTGGCGGAAAGGAAGAATCGTACGATTGTGGAAGTTGTCTGTGCCATGCTCTATGATCAAAGACTTCCGAAGTTTCTATGGGCCGAAGCTGCAAATACCGCCGTATATGTACAAAAGCGATGCCCTCATCAAGCATTGGGTTCCAAGACTCCCAAAGAGATGTTCACTGGTAAGAAACTTGACGTATCTCATTTTACAATTTTTGGAAGTCTTGTATATTTTCATGTGCCGAAGGAGAAAATGAATAAATTGGGCGCATCTAGAAAGAAAGGAATCTTTGTGGGCTATAGCAAAAATACTAAAGGATATAGAATATATGTGGCTGGTCAAAGGGAAGTCGAGATTAGCCATTATGTCACCTTTGACGAAGATATGGCTCTTAGCAAAGTTGACAATCTTCCTACTCTAAGGGGATCTAAAGAAGCTGACACCAGGGAACTGAAGGAAAAGGAAGATGAGAGGATGCCCGGTGTGGAAGAACCTATGGATCCTATTGATCCCCCTCCGCAAGAGCCCTCCTCTTCTCGAAAGAGGCCTTCATGGCTTAGGGGGACACTTGATGATGTTGAAGGGCACATTGCACCCAGGGGAACCTTCCCGGAAAGTAAGAAGTCGACCAGGTATCAAGAATACTTGACCATCATGAGCACGACCATCCAAAATGAGCCTTTGTCATTCGCAGAAGCTGTCAAGCATCAAGTATGGAAGGATGCTATGATTGAGGAATATGAGTCCATCATGAAAAACGATGTCTGGGATGTGGTCCCCAGACCCTAGGACAAAGCAGTTGTCACTTCAAAATGGCTTTACAAGATAAAGCATGCAGTTGATGGAAGTGCGGAAAAGTATAAGGCTCGTTTTGTCGCTCGTGGCTTCTCTCAAAAGGAAGGTATAGACTATGACGAGATATTTGCACCTGTTGCTCGATATACCAACATCCACTTGATCATAGCCCTTGTTGCTTCACAAGAATGGAACCTACATCAGATGGATGTCAAGACTACATTCTTGCATGGTTCAATCAAAGAGGAAGTCTATGTGGAACAAACCAAAGGATTTGAGATTCATGATTGAGAATCTCATGTGTGCAGTTTGAAGAAAGCCCTCTATGGGCTGAAGCAAGCACCCCGAGCATGGTATGAGAGGATCGATAGTTACTTGATGAAGCTGGGATTCACTAGGAGTGAAGTTGACCCTAAATTTTACTTTAAGGTTGAAGATGACAATCCTCTCATACCGGTGTTGTACGTTGAAGACCTCTTTCTAACAGGGGCAGACCCTCTCATTCACAAATGTAAGAGGGAGTTGGCTTCTGAGTTTGAGATGAAGGACCTAGGACTAATGTACTATTTCCTATGACTAGAAGTTTGGTAGAAGCCAGGGGAGATTTTCCCATCTCAAGGAAAATATGTGGTGAAAATATTGGAGAGATTCGGTATGGTGGACTGCAAGCGCGTAACTACCCCGATGGAGCTTGACTTCAAGAAGTTAAGCAGCAGTGCTGCCGGACCTGTTTTACGAAATGCTACCGAGTATCGTTAACTCATCGTAGCATTGATATTCTTGGTGAACTCCCGTCTGGATATATGCTTTGCAGTCAACATGTTGATTCAACATATGGTTGAGCCTCACCACACACATTGGATTGGTGCCAAGAATTTGTTGAGATATCTTCGTGGCACAATCACACATGGGTTGAGATACACCGCCGGAGATGTGAGACTACTTGGATATACCGATGCTGATTGGGCAGGCAGTGTGGTGGACTAAAAGAGCACTTCTGGATTTTGTTTCTCTTTGGGATTTGCCTTGATATCTTCGATGAGCAGGAAGCAGAAGTCGGTAGCTTTGAGCACTGTCGAGGTAGAGTACATTGCTGCTAGTATGGCCTCTTGTGAGGCGCTCTGGTTGCGAAAGCTCTTCAGTGAGCTTTTTGGATTTACATTGGATACCACCGTGATCCTGTGTGACAACCAAAGCAGGATTCGTTTATCAGAGAATCTTGTATTTCATGATCGCTCCAAGCATATCAATATCAGGTACCACTATATTCGGGATATGGTGCAGCGGGGAGCAATAAGGCTCCAACATATCGGTACAGATGAACAGATCGTCGACATTTTGATGAAGCCCTTGGAAAAGGTCAAATTCTTGACTTTCTGAGAATGACTTGATGTCGTTCAGAGACCCTCTTATGAGAGTCAAGTATGATGTATTGAGCTCTAGGAGCTCCAGGGGGGGCGAAGTACTTCTTGGAGCGACATGCGACCATAGGGCGACTCACCATCCCCTGGTGGTGCACTAAGTACAGGGTGAAAGGTTCAACCTTCCCCTGTTACACCTCGTGGCGACTATAGGATAGGATGATTAGTTCTCTTGTGGGCCAGAATGATTAGTTCTCTCTGGCGACTGTGGAACATGATGATTAGTTCTCCTGTGGGCCAAGATGATTAGTTCTATGTGGTGACTATGGAACATGATAATTAGCTCTGCTGTGGGCATGGATGATTAGTTCTCCTGCGGCCACTGTTGGACAGGATGATTCGTTCTCCTGTGGACAGGATGATTAGTTCTCCTGTCGAGGCATCCTACCCAATGCACTTTGGGACTCATGGGAAGTACCTCTCGTCTGATCAATGCGCAGAGAAACGGGGTTAGGGACCATAGTAGTACTATCGATGGACGCATCGTTGTATCTACCGTACTCCCTATGCTAGGATGACATCCATTGATCTGGGATCAATGACACTGATCTGGGATCAGTGACAGTGGCATGACACACTCTGAGATTGACTTCGGGTCGGTGGAGGATGATATGATACATCCTCGATTATTTCTTCTCCTTCATAGTTAGAGCAGAGCAGAGCAGGGCCAAGCTATGTAGTGCAGTGCATTTGATGGCTGGGATAGTAGCTACGGTCAGACGGATTGCAGATGGAGTTCTCCCTAGTTGAGAGGGAGTGTTAAAATTGGCAACTAGAGCCGAACTCCATATGGGTCACCTCAGTTATGGCAGCTGATATTTTTCCTAGATTCCTCTTGTCAAGAGGTGTAGGATTGATCTAAAGATCATCCAATTCCGACAAGTATTTATGGAGATATGAATTTATTTGTAATTACTTGACAAATTGTCAAGGTTGACCAGCAGTTAAGTGTGTGGCACTCCTGCCCAACGTTGCATATAAATAGAAGAGAGGTTGAGTCATTATCTCAACTCATCTCATCCTCTCATCTCTTCTTTGTCTCTTGGGTATACAAAGGAAGGAGGACATTGTTTTGGAGAATTTGGCATCTACGGATAAATACTAATTCCTTATACAAGTAGCCATATCTAGAACAACAGTTTAAAGTGTTTTAGTCTTCTCCTATAAGCAATAGATAAGATGAGAAGATGAGAAGACCTACTTATAGTTCTACTTTCCTCTCGTCTCCCTTGTATTGATCCTATCGCTACTTCCCGTACTTAATACGCTTGAGAAGTACCTGTAAACACAACAGGAAACAAAGAACCGATCAAAGCAAAAGATATATTGAATATAAGTGAAAGGAATCAGATACAATTTACACATATAATCATTATAAAACAATACAAACATATGGGAGAAAGGTTCAAACACTTTATTGAATAGAAGAAGGAATTACAACCATTGGTGTCTGATTCAAAACCATTCCTCCAGCTTGGATCCCATCCACATCACATCAAAATCATATTGAGGAAGTTAGAAAGAAATGTTGATGCTCCCAGTTTCAACAAAGGTAAAGATAAGAGTCAAGGTGATAATGAAGGAAGTCCTGTTCCATGAAGAAAGGCAAATATTGTTAAGGATGCGAGAAGCAATAATTATCATCAAAGGATCTCAAGGCAGAAAGGCTTCAGAAGTACATCAAGGAAATCTCCATCTCCCAGGTACCAAAGTTTATTTCTTGGTTATTGTTATTCTTGTACAAACTTTGGACACGTGGAAAAAGATTGTAGGGCTTATAATGCTCCCCGTCAATCTCCGAGAAGCAATTTCGCAAGAAGTAGTCATGAATTCTTATTCATGAACAACATATAATGCTTCCAGTGTCATAACATTGGTCATACGACATGTAATTGTAACTTGATTTGGGCACCTTCTCAAGCTAGAACCATGCCAGAAAAGAAAGTTACACAAGTATGGAGAAGAAAGCCATACAATCTAAAAATCTCTTGAACCCTCCAGCCAACAACACATGTTGTTGACTTGATGAAGATATTCTTGATATTTCGAGTGTTTGATGATGGGATCCTACCAAAAAGAGACCATGGATACAGTTAGGGGGAGCTTGTGATTCTTGATCATTATTGCAGAAGCTATTCACGAAAGGTTCCTTTGAAATCCTTGTTGAGCTATATTAACAATCATCCTTTGATAAAGATCATTTCTCAGGAGCACTACTGATCCAGGTGGATATTGGTGGCCACCTACCAAGTCCACTTAGACCCCCACCATTGTTTCTTTCAACTTTTTAGTTTCCTTAATTGTAGCACAGTTTACTATTTTTAGCAGTTTTTAGAGTCCTAAACTTCTGGAGCCATTTTGAGGCCCTAAATGACATTTTTTTCGGAAAACTGGGAGAAACATGGGTTGATGGACTAATGTTTTTCTTCCTAAAGTTGTAGTTCTCGGATAGATCTTTCTAATGAGATATTGTGCGTGTCAAATGGAGATCATATGCCAAAGTTACGACCCGGGGAAGTTGATGTAACAATTTACCCAAATGGGCCCCACAGTTTGATGTTTCAACTTCTACGGTTAGGTTTTTAGATGTTTAGGGTTTTCCATTGTTTCTCAACAATAAATAGGCCTTCGAGCCCCATTGTAACACAGTTCAGAGGCATGTAGCCGCCACATCTCTTCTCAGAGATAAGCTACTATCGCCCTAGCTGGTTTATTTCCATTGCTATTTGTAAGCATATTTCAGTATTTTACATTTATGAAATGAAGTATCATTTCCACTGCATCTCTGTGTTTATGGTTATCTCTGTAATTTGTTGTGTTCCTGTTTAAATCTGGATCAGTGATATCAGAGTGGTCTGTTTTTTCTTTGTTTTTCTTTGCATGTCCCCAATGAGGTTGAGATATAAGGAGTTAGGGCTTGAACTGATCGAACCTTTGCAAGACCAGCGTCACAAATCCTGATGGCCTACCATGGGAGATGAAAAAAAGACGAGGGGGCAGGAGATCCTATCAAAATATTGCTCGAAGAATCCCTCAAGTGACAAAGGAACACGATGATGGACAACTTTTCCCAGATCCTTTAGGGGCTACCCAAGGGCAACGCAGCGGCTTCCAACAACTACTCTGGAACCGCCACACCATTTAAGGTACAAGTTAATTTTGAAATCCCCATATTCGAGGGTCAGATAGACACAGATGCAGTCGATAAATGGTTAAATCTGCTCGAGGGTTATTTTTTGTTCATGATTTTTCCAGTCGAGAAAAGATTATTTTCGCTCTTCTCAAAGCAACCCCCCATGTCAAGGACTGGTGGGAAACCTACTGCGGGTAGAAAGATGAAAGTACAGGCTCACTATTTTCAATCGCACCCACTTGGGATTCATTCTGGGATGCCATCAAGGAGCAGTACTACCTTGTTGAAAGTTATGAGGATCAATACATAAAGTGGACCACGCTGCAGCAGGGGAGGGACCAAGACGTGCCAGAGTTTACCAATATTTTCCATACCCTTCCCACAAAGTTGGGTATCAAGGATTCGAAGCAGTGTTTGGTACTCAAATATCACGGCTGCCTGCACAAATACATCTAGGAAGAAATAGAATTCCTGAACATCCCCTCGCTCGGCAGGGCATACAAATATGCCGTCAAGGTCAAGCAAAAGTTTAAACAAAAGAAGTGAGACTTTGTATCTGCGAATCTGAAGCAATGGAAAGGTTCCCCCAAACCGCAGAACAAAAGACAAATCCAAGGCGGGATGGCCCAAGACAACCCGCCAAAGATGCAAGCAAAGAGCAACGTCGTGAAGCCGAAAAAGGACACAGGAAAGTGGTGTGAGTTCCATAAGAGCTCCACTCACAACACAAGTGAGTGTCGGGCCAAGCAGTCACTGGTGGCTGAGCTAAAGGTTTGAGAATCAAATGCATGTTCCAACTCTGAGTTAGAACCTGACAAGGGGAATGACAAAGGGAAGCAAATTATTAATGCAGAGCCCAATGCCACCGTTGCCACCACGAAGATACAAAAGGAGGAACCTGAAGATCCAGAGGAGGAGGAGCATCTCTTCCACTCCCAAATGTGGGTAAAGGTCTATTCGCTACAGTTCATTGTCAACAGCGGGAGCCAAAAGAACCTCATTTTGGTAGAGGTCGTGAAGCAGCTAGGCTTACTGACCACAACACATCCACAACTGTACACTATCGGGTGGCTTCACCAAGGACGAGATCTTCGCGTTAACCAACATTGTTGCCTTCCATACAACATCAAGCCCTTCACGGATGAGGTATTGTGTGACATTGCTCCCCTTGATGTTTGTGATGTATTATTAGGACAACCATACTTGTGGAAGCGACATGCTGTGTGTGAATCAAGGCCCCGTGTTGTTATTGTTACTTTGGGAAATAAGTTGTATAGGATACTAGAGGTAGCACCGCCTACCGCCATCTCTTTGGTTACTGCAAAACAATATAGTAAGCTCATTTCCAAAACCGGAAAATTTGTTTTCCTCATGATACGCCCTCAAGGAAAGAAGAAGACGGTGGCCACAACCTCCAGACAGGGCCCCTCCCCACGACAACTCCAGATGGACAAGGTCGTAGAGGAGTACGAGGACATCTTCACTGCCCTTGCAGGGGTTCCTCTGCACTATCAGGTCAAGCACTCCATCGATCTGATCCCAGGTGCACCGCTACCCAATGGACCAATCTATCGATGCTCCGTTTTGGAGAACGATGAAATCAAGAGGTAGATTCAGGAGTTGCTGCAGAAAGGTCACATTCGTCCGAGTTCATCGCCCTGTGGGAGCCCAATCGTGTTGGTACAAAAGAAGAATGGGACTTGGAGACTCTGTATTGACTATCGGGCGCTGAACAAGATCACTGTTCCTAATAGGTACCCAATCCCACGGATTGATGACCTCCTAGACCAATTGAAGGGACCAAAATATTTCAGCAAGATCGATTTGAAGTCAGGGTATCACCAGGTACCAATTGAACCCTGCGATGTGTGGAACATTGCCTTCAAAGCCAAGGAGGGCCTTTTCAAATGCTCCTACAACTTTCATGAGGCTAATGGATGACATCTTGCAGCGATTCACCAACTCATTTGTAGTGGTATACTTGGATGACATCCTGATCTTCAACCAAAGTTGGAAAGAGGACCTCCACCACATCCGACAGGTTTTCCAAACATTGTAGCAACACAAGTTATGTGCCGATTTGGAGAAATGCACTTTTGGCATGACCCAGGTTCAGTATCTGGGATACATTATTGATGAACAGGGGGTACATGTGGATCCAACTATTGGTACCATTTCATTGCCATCCTTTTCTTCTAGAAACACCATCATTTGTCTATATTTTTCTCCCATAGACCCCTCATATCCACCAAAATTGATTAATCAATAGCATTATAGTTTTTAGTTTACATTAAAGTTAATTTGTGAATTTTTATGTTAAAAATTAGGAATTTTCAACAAAAAGATTACAGGATGTCATGACTTCCTGTGAATGGTTTATGATGTGACACGTGGCATGACAGGCAAGTCAAAGCAATGGATAGGAACGTGATCTGGAATGTACATGCATAGTGAAAAATCGATTCAACAGCAAATCAAAATCTCCTGGATATGCGGTCAATGCTGGTCAAACCCATCATTTTTGGTCACAAAAGCAGCAAAAAGCCATGGTTTCCCAAACTGATTTCGTTTTGCTTTTGGAAATCAGTTTAGATTAGAAATGACAAAAATCACTCTTTTGTAAACGTAGAAACATCTGCTTAATGTATGTACATTCGATTTAGATAGGAGACAAGCAAATAAAGACTGCGTATGGTATTGTCCAAACGATTATTATTATTATATATGTGTATTGTTCCAGAACAGAGCTCTTGTATGTGATTTCAATCCTCAGAATTTAATTACAGTCACCGTTTTACTCCAACAGTGTTTATGCGTTAACATTCTCGTTGCTTGAGGTTTCTTCAGTGTGCCATTGAAGCGTGGGCGGGCCTTACATGGATTGGTATACTGTTAATTTCATTTCCATAGCGTTTTCGAATTTGAGTAGTGTGCATAGTGTTTAGTGTTATTTCCATGTCTGTGAGTTTATCAATTTGATTAGAAATTCTTGCAAATGGTATTCATGGTGATAGCTTGAAGATTTGATTGTTAGATCATTGAACCATATCTTGTAAAAGATTTGATCGATCGTTAGATTTTAAAGCATCTCCATAGACTCTGTTTTCATGCATTTAAAATTCAGTGTGCTTTGATTTTTCATGAATGCTTAAGTGTTAGCTAGAAAGAGCTTTTGTGCATAACATCCTTGTAAGAGGGTTGAAAACTCAGTCTAGCAATATGTTGTATCTTTAGGACAGTTAGATAAATTAGGTGATCTGAGTGTTAAGGTGAGAGGAAACATACTTTAACCTCCTGTAAAGGAGTGTTGTAGAGTGTCACAATAGACACTTAGTTAAGAATCCTTTTATGTCTATAGACTTTAGACACGTGCTTCTAAGTTTACCTATCTTGGTTGATAATAAATCTAGTCTAATCTAGCACCCTAAATTGGCCACTACACCAGCCAAGATCCAAGTCATTCGGGATTGGCCATCTCCAACCACCCTGACAGACGTCTGCAACTTTCTAGGTCTTGCCAACTTCTACTGCAGGTTCGTGTTGGGATTTTTTCATATCACTTGGCCCTTGAGTCAAGTCACCAAGGGAGGAGCGAAAGCAAAATTCTTTTGGCCTGAATCTGAACAGAAGGCATTCACAGAGTTGAAAGATCGCCTCTACATGACACCAGTGCTCGCATTACCAGACTGGCAACAACCATTTGAGGTCGAGATAGATGCCTCTGACTATGCTATTGGAGCAGTCCTTACTCAACACGAGAATCCAGTGACATATTATAGTGAGACACTTTCAGACACAGTCCAGAAGCATCCCACTTATGACAAAGATATGTATTCCATTGTGCAGGCTCGTTGATGATGGAAGCATTACATTTTGGGAAAGGAAACGATCATCCACATAGACCCCTGCAGTTCATATAGATCCAAGGGAAATTGCAGAATGATCGCCATCAGAAGTGGTCCACATACCTGCGACAATTCCATTTGAATATAAAGTATAAGAAGGGCAACACCAATAATGTTGCAGATTGCCTCAATCGACCACCGATCAAGGCGTCAACCACCGTGCTCAACTCTTGTGGGCACGAGACTTCTAATTGGTCACTTCTCTACAAAAGTGACCCAAAATTTGGCCACACATACCAGACACTCTTGGAGGGTCAGTATGTTCCATATTTTCACCTCCAGGATGCCCTGTTATGCCACCTGGGGCACATTTGTGTTCCTTAAAGCGAGCGTGCCAAGATGATTTGGGAAGCACACTACAATTGGGCTGTGGGGCATTTTGGGGTCGAGAAAACGACGACATTACTGTAGAAGTATTTCTATTGGGTGAATCTTCGACAGGATGTCGGGAAGTACATCAGATCATGCACTGCCTGCACCATTGCCAAACCGACTAGCAAGAAGCAAGGCCTCTATACCCCACTACGTACCCCTAGTTGACCTTGGGAATCCATCTCCATGTATTACATGTCAGACCTTCCTTCCACTAAGCATGGAAACGACTGTGTTTTTGTGTCATCGATAGGTTTTCGAAGATGGCCATTATGGCGGCCTACAAGAAGAATATCACAATAGAAGCCACTGCTAAACTCTTCTGTTGGACACCTAATCCTCAATGGGTTAGTGTGGAAGCCGAATGGACAAAAGTAGTCCAAGAGACCTTGGGATGTGAATCCCAACGGTCACAACAATGTACTATAAATGTATATTTCCTGTTAATAAAATATGAACTCACATGATTTATCTTTCATATCTCTCTCTCTCTCCATGTGTGTTTAACATGGTATCAGAGCAGACGATTGCTGGTCTTGCTCCAATTTGAGCCACTTGTTTTGTGGTCTCTATATATATGTCAGTTCTGTGTTACCTGACCTCTGTCTGCCATATTCCTTTTACCTGGCTCTATGTCAGCTAGAAGGTGTCTGTTCATATACCATTTACAAAACCTGCGCCCTGCTCTTCTGTTGCGCTATCATCCTGACCTGATTTGAAACGTTTGAGCGCTGTCCTGACCTAAGCGCTGCCCTGCCCTGAGCACTGTCCTCACTCAGCGCTGCTTCTACTGCAAACTAACTATTGATGGTATTCATTGTGGACTGCTTGTCATATCAGCGAAAATTGAAATCGCAATTTGCACTATGATTGAAATTGATGGCTGATTTACGTTGTTCCATGGACCACAGTACTGATTGAATGATAGCGCCCTACGCATATGCATAGTTCTTTCCAGTTCCGCATTTATTCAATTCCTTTCCAGTGCTGCGATACCACCTCTCGACCGCTCGACCTTACGCCTCTGCTCGATCTTGGACATATGGGAATCTGTTTTTCTCCATACTGTCCTGACTGTCAAGCGTTTCATATTAGCGCTGCCCTGTTCCGCACACACAGTTGAACGCTGGATGCTAGATGCTGGACGCTGTCACATTTTTTAATTGAAAACTGGTTATGTCAGGTTGAAACATTGTGTTCATTGAAATCTCGCCGCACTTAATTGAGCGTTGTGTTCATTGTTACGCCCCCGCCTGTCCGTCAATCACACCGTCTGTGGGAACCGATCCACAACCATCTCAGAAAGACTCGGTTGGGAGCTGGAAGACTCGGCATCATGCCATGTCGGTTTTCTGCAATGTGACTGTTCACCTGAACCATTCTTCTACTGAGCGTTTGTCTCAAGCCATGAGATGTGATGTTTATATATGAGTTTTGAGTAACGGGGTTTCTCGATTTTGGTATTTGATGTGTGGGCTTGGAAAGATTTTCAGAGGTAAAAGCTGACAGGCCTTATGCCATCCATTACATCGTCGGGGATAGGATACTCGGATGTCCGTCGGTTGTTGGAATGTCAGCGAGCTTGATATTAAATTAAATTGGAATGATCCGGGAAAGAGAGAGCGCATCGATGCCGTTGAATGTCACTGTGCACACGATCGATAAGTAAAAATATCTGATAAATTTCCTCCCTCCATCTTCGCTTTACCTTGGATCTCAGATTCAACCATTTCTCTTCTGCGACCCTTGAAAGGGTGACCGTGAAGGATCAGAAGGGTGGATTGAATAGCGCGAAAATTAATCAAGGCCATAATTGAATTAATTGGACATCACCACTTTGGGCATTCTGCTACTGCAATTTAGTTTAATGGGAATGGAAAGCATGGGCCTTTTCCTTTAATCACTAGTTCTTGTACTACAGTTTTAGCCGGCAAGGATATTTGCTATCCTCTCGACAGACCAAGAGGACAAGAGGCTGTTTATGACATTCAATAGATGAATAATTTTTTGTATGATTGTTGTTGTGTACTTACATAGATGGAAGTTTATTAGCATTGTATTTTGTTTTTCTCAACTTCAAACGGAGCAAACCTGCTCTTCTTTCTAAAGTTATTTACAATAACAACCATTTTTTAGATTGCTGGAAGTTAGTATTTTGGTAGCCATCCCATCGATTTGTTATTAGTAGTCGGAGGAGTCAAGTTTCCAACATTAGTGAAAGAGGATGGGATAGCTTGAAGCTGGTAGAATAAGGTGATTATTTGAGGCAATGGACAAATGAACATTATCTGAACTGTATTGACAGCTTGAACTCTTCCAATGTACTTATTGTTTGTTGGCATACAATAGAGGAATTTATTTGACAGCCAGACATAAAGGAGAATCAATTTTCAAGGAAATATTTATTTCTTGCAAAGGATTATCAATTGAGTAGATTTCCCTCTTATCATCAAGCACATTTAATTTTGAAGAATGTTGCATTATTAGAAATTTGCCTTTACAAGTACATTTGTGATCATTTGTTGACTTGAGTTGTTTAAATAATGACAAAAATTCATCAATTATTGGAGTTATTGAGAACTCTAATCGTATCAACTGCTGATAACACAGTGCAAATCAGGAAAGACACTCTCTATGACATTCAGACATGCCTACATAATGTACAGGAAAATATTGAGTTTTTGCAGCTTGAGACAAAGCTACAGCAAGAAGAACTACAACAATGGAGTCATCATTCTGAACCTGTTTCTCTTCAGAAGATTGAAACAGACTCCCATAAACAACAAGTCAATAATGTTACAGTTCATTCAAATAAAGCAGCAATTGTACGTGTAGATGGAGAAACTCAGTCTGCACTTCCCAAGCCCATCATCAGACCTTGGGAATAGCTTGTCCACAACAAGCATAGAACTGGTCTTGGATATGACAAGGACTTGTCCTTTCATATTCCAGACTACTCAAAGCCCATTTAGTTTCAAAGTGCGGGATTCATTCATAACAGTTCACCTGCTCCTGACACTTCACCTCCAGCTGTTCCAGATTCTACTCCTCTTCCACTACAACAACAACAACAACAGATTGTGAAATGCCAACACTGTGATCAAGTTGGCCATCCGAAAGATCACTGTTTTGATCTTCATCCATGTAAGCACTGTCATAAAACTAGCCATCCTTCACACAGATGCTTCAAAAACAAATGTCCTGCAAGAACAAAGATTCATCTTGGATGGATTGCTTCTTAGCAATGGGCATCAACAGCCAAGAAGATATTCCAAACACATGTCAGAACTTGTTCCAGAGTATTGAAAAGTCTTGCAGCTGCGTTTTCTCCATCATCTCACCTTGTATCTGACAAGGGGGGAAATGATGGTCATCTACAAGATTCAAAGCCACATCGAGCGAGCTTGAGCCACAACCTGCCACACCAGTTTCAGAGTTGTAGCCAGAGACAAAGATGCCCGTGAACATGCCTTCAGTTTGCAATCTAGGACACTTCCTCTAGCAGAAGACTTCAGCTTCTTGCCAGCTTTGGAAGAATTCCAGGAACAAAATTGAAAACACTTCCTCTAGCAGAAAACACCAGCTTCTTGCCAGTTTTGGAAGAGTTCCAGGAATTGCATTAAGCATTCCAGAGTTGTTGGTCATCTGTAAACCATCACAGGTTGAGACTTCCCTTTTCAGGTTGAAGTTCTCCCTTTTATGTGGGGTGAGACCTCCCTTTATTGGTTGAAGGTTTCCCTCTTCAAAACAATAGGAGCACTTCCTCTAGCTGAAGACTTCAGCTTCTTGCCAGTTTTGGAAGAGTTCCGGGAATTGCACTAAGAATTCCAGTGTTGGTGGTCATCCTTAAACCACCGCCCTTTATACCAACATTTTAGAGAGCACATTCAGCCTAGTGCTGCCATGCATTTTTGCACATTTTGTATTACAGCTCTCTTCTTGGACTCATACATAACCCTTCGGATTAAGGGGGGGAATGTTGGACACCTAATCCTCAATGGGTTAGTGTGGAAGCCGAATGGACAAAAGGAGTCCAAGAGACCTTGGGATGTGAATCCTAACGGTCACAACAATGTACTGTAAATGTATATTTCATGTTAATAAAATATGAACTCACATGATTTATCTTTCATATCTCTCTCGCTCCCCATGTGTGTTTAACATCTTCTTTGATGTACACTTTGGGATTCCATAGTCTATCATCTCAGATCGGGACAACAAGTTCCTCTGTACATTTTGGTCCAGTCTCTGGTCAATGCTGGACACCAAACTCACTAAGTCCACAGCCTTCCATCCTCAAAATGATGGCCAGACAGAGGTTGTCAACATGATGATCGTACACATTCTACGCATGTACAACTCAAAACATCCATGCACATGGGACGAGAGCCTCCCCTATGTTCAGCACAACTACAACTAGGCTCTTCACAGCTCCACTAGCCATAACCCTTTTCAGGGGGGCTTGGGATTCCAACCACTATGTCCCATTGATGTGGCCATGCCATTTGCAGCTACTCACACAGATTTGGCTCATGTCCAATCCGAAACAGATAAGGCAACCAGCTTCATTGAGCACATCCAACATATTCTCCAGCAGGTCCATGACATTCTGGAGCAATCAAATGCCAAGTACAAGCAGTGACTTGATCAACATCGGGTGCCACACAAGTTTCAGGTGGGTGACAAAGTTTGGTTGCATTTTCAAAAGGAACGCCTTACCGGAGCCTATCAGAAATTCAAACCACTCCGATATGGTCCTTACACCATTACCAAGGCTGTGGGAGACAATTCATTTGAGCTCAACATTTCCCCATTCCTTGGCTTGCACCCAGTGTTCAATGTGGACCGCCTTCGGCCACACTTTCCACCATTACTAGACACATCTGACATTGCAGAATAGCTCACACCCACAGAGTTAAATCCAAATTGCATGGAACAAGATGCAACTGATCGGATCATGGACACATAGATCAAGCACACTCGCCAACAAAATATCCAACTGTATTGAGTTGTCAAAGCAGGCCAACTCCTTCACCAGCACAAGTGGCTCACCAGGGACCAAGTTCAGCAAAAGTTTCCTCATCTCATGGAGGAAGTCAACGCAATGGGGACCATTGCTTCCTAAGGGGGGAGGAATGATCCAGGTGGATATTGGTGGCCACCTACCAAGTCCACTTGGACTCCCACCATTAATTCTTTCAACTCCTTAATTATAGCACGGTTTACTATTCTTAATAGTTTTTCGGGTCCTCAACTTCCAGAGCCGTTTTGAGGCCCTAAACGACGTTTTTTGGGAAAACTGAGAGCAAGATGGGTATATGTAATGATATTGTTATTCTCAAAGTTGTAGCTCTCGGATAGATCTTTCTAACGAGATATTGTGCGCATCAAACGGAGATCATATGCCGAAGTTACGACCCCGAGAAGTTGATGTACCAATTTATCCAAACGGGGCCCACAATTTGGCGTTTCATCTTCTAGGGTTAGGTTTTTGGATGTTTAGGATTTTATATTGTTTTTTAACAATAAATAGGCCTTCGAGCCTCATAATCACACAGTTCAGAGGCATGTAGCTGCCACATCTCTTCTCAGAGATAAGCTACCATCGCCCTAGCTGGTTTATTTCCAGAGTTGTTTATAAGCATATTTCAGTATTTTACATTAATGAAATGAAGTATTATTTCCATTGCATCTCTGTGTTTATGGTTATCTCTGTAACTTGTTTCATTCTTGTTTAAATTCGGATCAACTACATTGAAGAACATGATCTTGTAACCATTCTTTGCACTATTGTTGAAGATGTTTTCCACTTGATCACTAAGCAGAAATTGGAGCAGCAGAGAAGGCCATCCAATGTTAGAGAAATAGGGCAAATAACTATGTTGTTGGTATTACAGAAGTTGAATGTCTTGACTCGGGGATATAATGTGAGAACAGGTCAATCAAGGACAGTAATAGAGGCAACCTTCAAACAAACAAACACATCTAGGAATGGATCTTGAAGCAAGAGCAGTTGGAAGAATCTAGCATAATTGAAGCATTGCAAAAAGTTGTCAACGAGTAAAAGAATTTAAAAGACAGTCACAGATTGGATATCAAAATCTGCTAGTGGAGATAACTTGCATAGACTTTTACAAGAACACAAGGAAAAGATGGCTCATGAAAAGGATTATAGAAAGGAGAATGTTGTGCAGTCAAATATAGCTCAGTAACTTAAGGAGAAGCACAAAGATACAAAGGAATCCCGATTTGAAGAAAGATAGCGAGAATGACAATTTCAATGGCATCTTCTCCTTATTCAAACTATAAATACTCCTTAATTATGACTGTGAAGACAACAAAATTCAAATTGTAGAAGCATAAAAATTGGACTTGAGCATTTGGTGTATGGCTATTTGGAGCCTATTTGGAAGCATTGAAATTGAGAATCTTTAAGCATTGTTGAAAGCATTATGAAGAAGTTCTGAGACATGAAGAGGGGATAATGTGCTAGTTGATGATGAGGTAGAAATCCTTCTATCTTGAGTAAAAAGAAGAGCACCACGACAGGGGGAGTAACATACCCATAAAACTATACTATTCATAAAGAACAGAAGCAGTTCAACAGGGGGAGTCCTTGTGCACTCCTTTGCCACTGATGTCAAAGGGGGAGAGAAGAAGAATATTGCCATCAATGACAAAGGGAGAGATTGTTAATCTAGGTTGTCATTGATGTTAATATAACAGTGTTTGTGATGGCAAATTCTTTGATACATTATTTCTCATTGATGCCCATTGATCATAATACTCATAGTGATGAAAGTTTGATAAATGATGATATAATGAGATGGAGGACCCAAGTGGATTGAACAGCAGGAGGTCAATTGAACAGTAAATGATGTAGGAGGTCAATTGAACAGTAGATGACGTAGGAGGTCAATTGAACAGGAATTGAATAGAAAATAATGTAGGAGGTCAATTGAACAGCAGATGACGTAGGAGGTCAATTGAACAGCAGATGGTGTAGGAGGTCAATTGAACAGCAAACGACGCAGGAGGTCAATTGATCAACAATTGAACAACAAATGACGTAGTATATCTAGTAAAGCAACAAGAGCAAGAAGCCAAAGAGTAAGATGAAGAGTTTATCGAAAGCCATCAAAGAAACAAGTCATCGGAGCAAGAGAAGTCACAAGAGCAACAGTTATCAGAAGAACGGGGGTAGGAAAGTACAGACTTCCTTGATCATGGCTGAAGTCCCACACTCAATCCCAGCCGTTCATCTCATAGTCAACCCTTAGATCACGGTCAACTGTGGGGGTTAAGGCCGTTTTTAATCCATGTGCCAGTCAAAGTCCCGCAAACAATCGATTGTTATAAGGCTGTGGACCCGACGAATTTATTAACAACTGCTTAAGATCATATCGCATCTACTTCGTCGGCTGTAGGGGATCGACTATGTTATGAGAAGACCTCCGGAAGTTGCGATTGCGATTCAAGGTGATGATGTGGCATGTGGGACCTCCATATGGTTAACGTATCTCGGGCATCTATCATATAGAAGAGGTAACAGTTCACAACTCGTGAACTTGAAGGAACAGAGGAAGCCGGAAGGTCAAGCAAATGAAAGAAGTCGAAAGGTCAAGAAGCCAAAGGTCTGGCAGACGATGAAGGTACAAAATAAGCTAAAGATCAAGTGAGAGAAAAGAAAGCAAAAGGACAGACATAAGCTGTAGGTCTAGTAGGACAAAAGGAAGCTGAAGGTACAGCAGCACAGAAGGAAGCCAAAGGTCCAACAGGATAGAAGGAAGCCAAAGGTCCAGCAGGATAGGAGGAAGCCAAAGGACGAATCAATTCTATTGATTGGGTTAATCTTTGAAAGGGTCGGACCTGTGATGAATTAATCAAGTACATAACGCAACCTGAAGAACAATTTTGTGAAGGGGAAAAATAAAGTTTCATCTGAGATCGTTTGAAGGGCACAGTAGCCAGCACCAGCATTGAAGCGTTTGTGAGTCTGGTTATGGGAAGTAAGAGATCGTGATAGCAAGAACAGTGAGAAGCAGTCACGCTTGAAACAGTTACCACAACAGTAAAGAACAGAGGCACGAGAACAAAGAATTGCTTTTGTGCATACATTGAGGCTTATCACAGATATCTTGTTGGAAAGCTTTAACAAATCTTGGAAACATTATTGGAGATCATGATGCCTATTTGAAATCATCATGAGGTAACTTTACAAACTCTGTTAAGGAAATATGAAGAGTTGTGAAGACTCCTTCATATGAAGACAAGTTGTCATTGATGTAGCAGTGAAGGTGTAGATAGACAGAATTCAGTGAAGAAGATGTTGGCAGCAAAGAATAACTACCAAACATATCTAGACAATATATATCAAAGGGTTAGAGCCCTTGGGGTTGGTGCCTCAGAATTGGAAGGATTGGTGTCCTTGGAGTTGATGCTCCTAAATCCAAGGTTGGTGCCTTGACAATCAAGGTTGGTTCCCTGGAGGTTGGAGCCTCACAAAAGTCCAAGTTGGTGCTTGGCAACTGGTTAGAGCGTTATATACATTGTACTTGATTTATTGTAAAGATTATATTAATAAAATCATGTATTCCTGTTATTCATTTTGTGTTCTAAATATAAATGATTTAACTGACAAAAAGTAGCAATTGGAAAGGAATACTGATTCACCCCCCCTAGTGTTTCCAACAGAAACTTCTTCTTTAGAAACGGATGTACTAGAAATGGTTGGAGTAACTGGAGTCTCAATACTAACCGGAATAGATGATTCAGGTAATTCAGATGAAGAACTAGGAGTTCTTGATGTACTTGACTCAGTGAAGCAAGACCGCTTTGACCGAATAGGTGTAGCTTCGGGCGGCAAAGGAGGTTTACTCGTTCTCCGCGAACGACAGGGTAAGGGTTGATGTTCCTCCACAATTGCTGATTAATTTTATTATAAAAAAAGAAATAAACAAAAAGGGGTAAACTAGGAAAAAGATTTACCAAGCAACTGTGAACTGCAGAATACCTCCTGGCGAACCAAGAAGTATGGGCAGGCAATCTCCCCGAATGCTCTGTTTGGTGTATCACAGTGTACAAGGCGGTCGACTCGGTTACCTAAGGATGGATAGCAACCTAGTGTTTTCCTCCCATATATACCTAAAGGTACGTGGAGGCCCAGTTCGTATAAGCGTTGTCTAATGCAAAACCGCACAGTGAGAACATTCCCATATACTTTACGTACTGCAATACCGCCCTATATACCTGAAGGTATGTGGGTGAGCTACGATATACTCACGTACATGGAATGAGGTATCACACTCGGGATGTAAAGCAGACGAGTTAGTGACAGCTGCTTTATTTTACGACGTCGGAACACATCTCTAGCCTAGAACCACTAAATGTTTTCATTAATGACAATGCTCCATTAGGTAAATTGATGTTAATTTTAAGTTGATCTTGCTTAGGAATTTTCCTTTCAAGTTCACCACGTGATGTATTCTGAAATTCCTAGGAATGCAACTGTCATGATAAGCATTCTTTCCATTCAATTTAACGATGAAAACCCTAGCTACTTAGGGATAGAGCAATCATATTTCTTTCAATCAAAGAGAAAAGAGCACAATTTAATGCAATTTCCCTACACTATTCATATGAACACACACAAACTTTTTTAATGCAACATGCATATATTTATTTTCGGTTTCCTTAATGTGAATATGAACAAAAGGAAATATGCACATACAATCAATCAATCTTTCATAAGAACGAAGACTTTTACAACAGTTCTGATTTGAAGGAAAAGAAGACTTTACGACGCTTTCTTTCGAACGAAGATTAATCAAGTATATTCTAACTTTGACTATAGATTTATAATGACAAAGAAAACCTTAAAGAAACATTAATCAATCGACTCAAAGTAGGGCTAGACAAGGAGATAGAAACTTGTTCTCTGAGACATAACATTCATTGATCAATCAGCAAACAAACAAATAGAGAAAAGTTGGCAAAAACACTCTCCAAAGGTGGGAAATTGACCCTAAGAGGATCAGCACAACCCAATGACAGTGAGCCATTTCAAGAGGCAATTTGACACAATTTTGACCAAAAATTTAATGCAAAAGAGCTAAAATACAATCAATGAACACAAGTAGGGTTTGAAAGAATGTCCTAGGAGGTGGATAAGCTACTGGGAAAGAGGATCTTCCCCAATATGGTCACCAATTTGTGTTGGACAATTTGGTGTCTACGGATAAATACTAATTCCCTAGATAAGTAGCCATATCTAGAACAATAGTTTAAAGTGTTTTAGTCTTTTCCTATAAGCAATAGATAAGATGAGAAGATGAAGACCTACTTGTAGTTCTGCTTTCCTCTCATCTCCCTTGTATCGATCCTGTCACTTCTTCCCATACTTAATACGCTTGTGAAGTACCTGTAAACACAACAGAAAACAAAGAATCGATCAAAGCAAAAGATCTATTGAATATAAGTGAAAGGAATCAGATACAATTCACACATATAAGCATTATAAAATAATACAAACATATGGGAGAAAGGTTCAAACACTTTATTGAATAGAAGAAGGAATTACAACCATTGTTGTCTGATTCAAAGCCATTCCTCTAGCTTGGATCCCATCCACATCACATCAAAAGCATGACAAACTTGTAGCATTACAATACTTGCTTCAAAGCCAAATCTCATCGCAACGTTATCTCCTTATAATTCAACATAATCCAACCCCTAATCACTTAGACGAGTGGTCAACTTATGGGAATATGAAGGAGGTTTTGTCATAAATGGTGGCATCGAATGGCCTTCCATACTTAGAATTAGTTCCATGGAGGAAGGGATGAGAGGATAGGGTGCACCTTAACTCATTCCTCATCCATTTTCGAGCTCATAGGAGTTGATAAGTGAGGCAACCTTCTAGATGACTCCAAAAGATAAGAATATTCCCCAAACCCCATGTGAATTTCGCTCAATCTCACCCAGCGCAGGTGAAAGGAAGCCTAAGTGATTTGCAGAGCACCCTAGCATGGACTTAACTGCTCTGCAGTGCACCCTTACATGGGCCTACCTACACTTGTCTCTCTAGAGGTTATTTCTGGATGTCTTCAAGTCATGAAACTATCTGGGAATGAGGCATTCAAAGGGGTGACTTGTTTAGGGCATGTAGCCACTGAAATTAGGGTTTAATGAGCCCTAAAACACTGATTTGGATGAGGGGACTGATGTGCCCAAATGGATCTGTAACAGATGTAGATCTCACGTGGGAAAGAGGACGCAGCTCTTCCTAAAGTTGTAATTCTCGGATAGATCTTTCTAACGAGATATTTTGCGCGTCAAATAGAGATCATATGCCAAAGTTATGACTCTGGTCAGCACACAGCAGAACCATCGCCATCTAAACCGTGACCCAGCACCGTTCACATGTGCTGTCAAGCGCCTCCACCCTGTTAGGAAGACTGTTAACGTTTTCGAGTTTCATAATGTTTAGTTATGGGTTTTTGTTTGTTTAATTGAATTTAATTAATTAAATGACCATGACTAGGCCTAAAGGTGGCTAAACAAACTCTAAATCAACCCAGAAGTCAACTAATTCAGTCTAAAGGTGGCTAGAGAGGTTATTATGCATCCAAAGGCCTTTTTAAAGGCGAATTGTTCATTGAAGAATAGGAGTGCTTTTCAGTTTTCATGTGCAGGTTCTGGAGGTTAGAGGCGAATTTTGTTTTATGAGTTTCGGGAGCATCGAGAGTCAGATTTGGAAACTGTAAGCGGCATTGGAAAGCTGGTTCAGAGAGCTATCTGATGACAAAGGTAAGAATTGTCTTTGTGCAAGTTCAGTCTATCCACTTCACTGTGTAACCGACTTCTTCTCTCTCATTCCTAATAAAACGGTCACCCAACTTGAAAGTGGACCTGGAGACGTAGTCCATCAGGGACGAACTCCATAATCAATATCGTTGTCTGGTATATCTATGTTTTCACTATTTACACTTCTATTTTTAATCTTTCTTATGTTTTATCAACTGTCGTAAAGTGTTCTGCATCAACAGTTTTCCTCATTTTCCGTGCTTTCAGTTTTCATTCAATTCACTAATGGCTAATCAACTCTACATCAATGTTTAATATATGATCATATCAGATCATATAATTTGGTTAACTTTTAATGTCGAGTTGCCATTAAAAGTTAACCAGGTCTAAGTCGCAACGAGGAGAAGGAATCCTTGAGCAGATCGATCTAGAGATTGGAAAGCGACGATTCATTCGAAAATTGACCATGTCAGGACCTGATGCAGGTGAAAACACTGAGACTAAGATGAGAGAGGAACAGTTTCAACAGGTGTTCTTAACCATGCAACAGATGTTGGGAGAACTGTACGAAGACAAGAAGGAGAGAGATGTAGTTTCTTCTTCGAAGGCATTGAAGAAGGACAAAGGTAAAGGCAAGGATGATAAACCTCCTTCACCTCCATCATCCTATTCTTCTTCTTCTTCCAGTGCAGCATCTGAAACGGATAAGAAACCTAAGAAATCATCTCTTTTGAAACTTGATGTTAAATTTGAGTTACCTATTTATGATGGTGAAATGAATCCTGAAAAGTTAGATAATTGGATAGAGCAGTTAGAAGTGTATTGTTGCATTTAGAACATTTCTAAAGATAAAAATAAAATTCAGTTAGCTACACTTAGAATGGGGGGAACAACTTTAATTTGGCAGGAAAGAAAAACTCAAATAGATGTAAAGCAAACAGTAAAAGACATCTCTTCATGGTCTAAGTTTTTGAAAGCTCTTAGGAAACAATTCTATCCTTTAGGATACATGTAGCAAATATTATTGATTGGCAACATCTGAGGCAAGGTAAAGGGTAGAGTGTTTAGGAGTTTACTCAAGAGTTTAGGAAGAAATAATTGGCGCTTGGTATTTCATTGGATACACGTGAAACTTTGTTAAAATACATCGACAATTTACATTCATATTTGCAGCATACTTCATTAATGTTTAATCCTACTGATTTTGACGAGGTGTGTGTTTAGGCCATACATATTGAATCAGGGGGCAGACCATTCAATTTTTCATCTTAGTCATCCAAAGAGATGAAAAACAGAGAATCCATAGACAGTAAGGGGCACATTTCAAATAGAAAGAAATCAATGATCGTTGAAAAGGAAAGACCTACCTATTCTCATTGCCAGAGAATTGGTCATGATGAATCGAAGTGCTGGAAACTTCATCCAGAACTTAAGCCCAAAAAGTTCCTTAAGGTGAGGGATGAAAAGAAGGCCATTGCAGCAATCTAACAAGACCTCGGTTCAGATTCAGGTGATGAACGAAGAATAACCGCCATGGTTACGAAAAGTAAAACTTCTGATACTGGTTCAAGTTTGAAATCTAATGTATCTTCATCAAACATAAATCGTCCACATGAGGATAAACGAGTTGAACTCTTCCACATAAGGATAACTTCTAAGCATACAAATATTGACACAATGTTTGACAGTGGATCGCAAGAAAATTTAATATCTAAACATATAGTTAATCAATTGGGATTGGAAACATGGAATCATCCAAGACCATACCCATTTGGTTGGATTAATAAATCAACTCAGATACATGTCACAAAGTAGTGTCAGTTAAAATTTGCAATTACATCTAAGTAAATCGATGAAGTGGAATTAGATGTGTTCCCAGTAGACATTTGTGGAGTTGTCTTAGGGACTCCTTATCTTTATGATAGAGATGCAGTCTTTTATAGAAGAGAACATAAATATCACCTAAAGAAAGAAGGGGTTGAATTTATTGTTAGGGCACACAAAGTCAAATCAAACTTGGATTTAATTGTTTCAAATCAAGTTAAGCAGTTTATAAGTTCAAGTAAATATGTACTCATGGTTATTAAGGAACAACATCTGGTTGATTGTTTGAGATGCGAGATTTAGTTTATAGATCAATTGGTTAAGGTGGTTAATTTTTTTCCAAGAAGTTTTATTCATGAATAGGATAAGCAACATGAGATACATTTAATGTCCTACGAACATCTTCTTAAAGACAGAATGAATACCAATTCATTCATTCAACTAAATTATAGAAACTATCATCATCAGTAGTGTGTTGTAGGGAATGGTACATGTGAGTCTAATCAGAGACTTGTTTCATATGGTATGTTTATTTTCAGTTTCAGGGGTGCAGGGCAATATTGGAAAAATTCAGTGTCGCATTTATTTAGTGTTGCATCATCATTTCATGCTTTTAGAAGTAATGAAACCTCTCTTCAAGTGGAGAGGAAGTCTATAAGTTTTCAAGACAAAGCATTTTCAAAAGCAGATCTAAAGTTTCCTTACCAAGGTTTGAAAACTAATGCATTAATTGAAAGTGTTAGTCAATGGAAATATCAGTTAATAGACATAGTGATTCAAGTAAGTCAACAATTATTTAGATACTTTCATAATCAAACTAAGTTGCAGTAGTCTTTTCATCACAGCTAGATGAGTTATGGGCAGTGAATTCACTTAGTAATCAGTCAACAGGAAAGTAAATCAAGTCAAGTAATTGACACAAAATCAAAATCAAAGGAGCCTTTGAATATTTCAGTTATTCCGGAAAGTAGATTGTTAATACCCATCAGATGTATTGAACAAAGTTCTACAAATACTGTTTTCAAAGATGTTTTTGAATCACTAACTCATGATTCTTCGTGGAAAGAATTCAATTGCCATGTTGATAATAGGTTGTTTACCCATCGTCACAAATTGATCATACTGCAAATGGAAGAAACAGGTCACTAAATCAAAATGTATCATGGTCAGCATCATCAGGGTCATCGCATGCAGATGATTGATCGAATATATTGGTACATCGTCAGGTCAATATGGAAAGAGAGGGAGTTCTACCGTCACCGACTATTTAATTAGTCAAACTTTTGTGGTCCAAAAGCTTTCAAGTGGAGAGGAATGATCTAGGAGGATCCATCGATCCAAATGCACAAGTGTTCGAAGTGTCGTCATCAGTGTTCATGAGTGTCGTTCAGTATCGTCGTCGCTTCAATTCATCTTCGACAAATCGACAGTGTTGGTTATGATCAAGTTGTTCAGGTAATGTTATGGTTTCATGGCGTTCAGTTGATGTGACGTTGTACCTGGCTGTCGATTTATGTCATCGACAGTGCCGCCAAGGTTTAGTCAATGACATGTGTTTTGTTGTTCGACTTTGTAGGATTTATGGTTGATATAGTTGATTGTGTAAAAGGGTTCAAGTTAAAGTACCTGGTCGACGACATAGTCTTGTCGTCGTCACCACCAGTGTCAGTTTCAAAGATGTGATGGTCGTCGTCGTGCAATGTTGACAAATGTCGCACGGAGACCACAAGGAAGTACAAGGGTCGATCGTCTGGTAAAGGCTTCAGTTTCGTCGATGTCGCTGTGCAAAGCCGACATGGGTCTTTGACAGTTAAAATGAAACGAAAATCCTAAGCCTAGACCTAAAACCCTAACTCCAAGCTATCCTATTTATCTTCGTTACCCTAAGAATTCTATGCAATTTTCCTAAGTACCAAATCCATTCATCATCCTACATTGAAAACCTAAGTTCTAAGGACATCCATGCTCAAATCCATGTATTAAGTGCCTAAATCCTATTCCAAATACATCAAAACCTATACCTACACTCTTAATCCTATGCTACACCCAACCAAATCCAAATACATTACATAAACCCTAACCTAAAACTATAAACCAACTCTCAGCCTATTTCATTGTTTAAATGTAATGCAAATACATTATAAAACAAATATAAAACACAACATAAAACAATACACAATCCCTAACCGCCAGCGGGATCACGTGTCATGTGAACAGGGCGGAGGATTAACCGTAGCGGAGTTCTAACAGGTTAGCGTGAATTTCGCTCAATCTCGCCCAGCATAGGTAAAAGGAAGCCTAAGTGCTTTGCAGAGCACCCTGGCATGGACTTAACTGCTTTGGAGCACACCCTTACATGGGCCTACCTACGCTGGTCTCTCTAGAGGCTATTTCTGGATGTCTTCAAGTCATGAAACTGTCTGGGAATGAGGCATTCAAAGGGGTGACTTGTTTAGGGCATGTAGCAACTGAAATTAGGGTTTGATGAGCCCTAAAACACTGATCTAGATGATGGGATTGATGTGCCCAAATGGATCTGTAACAGATGCAGATCTCGCGTGGGAAAGAGGACGCAGCTAGGGCAGCATTGGAGGAGGATGAAAATAGGGAAGCAAGGACGCAAGAAGGTGCAGCAAGTGGTTTAGGTCTATGTTGACCAACATATTACCTCCATTGATTGCGGCCTTGTGTGGGCAACCTCTCCTAGGCTAGCCGAAGAGCTGAGCAAGCCTGCATTGACTGTTTGAGGGCACATTTATGATATCGTTGACTGGTTAGGGTTGGCTACAATATGTTGTAGCATTCATTGTTGTTTTGACCATCCTACTTTGATTGTTTTGGGCTGCCACTACTTCTGTTGGAGACCGAGTTCTCCTAGGTTGTCTTGAGGACATTTTGGGAGCTGATTGATCCCTTTTGCTATTGTTGTTCAAGGGTTTCATTAATGTTGTTGTAAATCACTTATTAGTGATATTGCACTATCTCTCTCTCTCTGCTGAATTATTGAAGATAAAATAAGATTTGATCAAAGGGTTTCCCCGCATTGGGGTTTGTCCCTAGCTAGCCGTCACATCTGGTGTCTCTTGTATTGGCTTGTTTTCAGTTGATCTTTTAATGTTCTATCTGCACTTTACTTTATGCTAATAAGAAGAAAAGAAGTAAACTACTCTAAGCATAGAACATACCATAATTTAACATTTTTGGCCTATCGCCTACTGTAATGTGATCCATAAACTTATCACAAAAATCATATCCACTAGATTGAAGCCTATTCTTAGTGAAATCATTTCAAAAGAACAATTTGACTTTCTCTATAATAGACAAATCTAGGACATGATCTCTTTGGCCTAGGAGACTCTTCACTCTCTCAAAGTTAGGAATCTCAGTATGGTTGCCATCAAAATTGACCTTCAAAAGCATACGACAAGGTGAATTGGACATTTTTACGACTAATGTTGATTCTAGGCATGAACACAGGGTCTGTGAATTTGATAATGGTATATCTAGTCGGCCAACTTCATAGTACTTATCAATGGACACCCTTCTTCCTTTTTTAGTGATTCTAAGGGGCTTCATCAAGGATGCCCTCTTTTTCCTCCCCTCCTTTTATCGGTGGTAGAAGTATTGAGTAAACTTGTACAAAATGCAATAAGAAATTTAGGAGATCTCAAAGGGGTAAACAGCACAAGATCTGCAACCATTTATTATCCTATGTAAATTGATAATGTATTTCTATTTATTTAAGGCAACTATATATATTCTATACTTTAAACCGCATTCTAGATCAATTTGCTTTAGTCATTGGTATGGGTATTAATATACAAAAATCATGCATGATCCTTCACAACCTTTCGTACATATCCTCCTACTGCATACATGATTTGTTCCAATTTTAGGTCAAGTCCATAGATGGAGTCAAGTACCTGGGTTTTATGATGAAAGAAAATGAATAGAAATTTGAAGATTGGATTTCGTTATTTAAGGTGGAGAAACGTATTTTGGTTTGGACCAACAGAGTTCTTCCCATGGGAGGTCATCTAATTCTTAGTGAAATATGTTATTGAGAGTATAACAGTTGACTAGACCTCCATTGCTTTAGTCCCTAAAGGGATTCTAACAGAAATTCAAAAACTAAGTTTCATATTTCTTTTGTCTAGGAGAGCATAGTCTAAGGGTTGTCGTCTTGTTTCTTGGTCATCTCTTTCTAGGCCAAAACCTTTGGGTGGTTGGAGACTAAAAAATATATATGTTTTTATTTAGTCTCTCACTGGCATTTCCCAAACAATGTCTCTTTGTGAGGATGTACTCTGAAATCAAAATATCTTGGTGATATGATATGATCATATATTAAATATTGATGTAGAGTTGATTAGCCATTAGTGAATTGAATGAAAACTAAAAGCACAGAAAACGAGGAAAATTGTTGATGCAGAACACTTTACGACAGTTGATAAACCATAAGAAAGATGAAAAACAAAAGTGTAAACAGCGAAGACACAGATATACCAGACAACAATATTGATTACGGAGTTCGTCCCTCATGGACTACATCTCTGGGTCCGCTTTCAATTTGGGCGACCGTTTTATTAGGAATGAGAGAGAAGAAGTCGGTTACACAGTGAAATGGATAGACTAAACTTGCAGACAGGAAATTTTCAACTCTGTCATTAGATTTCTCTCTAAACCAACTTTCCAACGCCGCTTACAGTTTCCAAATCCGACTCCCGATGCTCTCGAAACTCAGAAAACAAAATTCGCCTCTAACCTCCAGAACCTGCACATGAAAACTGAAAATCACTCCTCTTGTTCTTAAATGAACAATTTGCCTTTAAGAAGGCCTTTGGGTGCATAATAACCTCTCCATCCACCTTTAGACTAAATCAGCGAACTTCTAGATTGATTTAGGGTTTCTTTAGCCACCTTTAGGCCTAGTCATGGTCATTTAATTAATTAAAATCATAAACAAACAAAAACCCATAAATAAACATTATGAAACTTGAAAACTGTTAACGGTCTTCCTAACAAGGCGAAGCCGCTTGACAGCGCATGTGAACAGTGCTAGCTCATGGTTTAGATGGTGGTGGTTCTGTTGCGTGCTGACCGAAATGGTTCACTGTTGGAAAATAACTTGGCCAGTTCACATGTTGTCGGTTCCGCTACGGTTTACGATGGTGGTTTATGCTAACCCGTTACAACTCCGCTACGGTTAATCCTCCACCCTGTTCACATGACACATGGTCCCGTTGTGGTTTCCCGCTGGCGGTTAGGGACTGTGTATTGTTTTATGTTATGTGTTTTATATTTGTTTTATAATGTATTTGCATTACATTTAAACAATGAAATAGGCCGAGAGTTGGTTTATAGTTTTAGGTTAGGGTTTATGTAATGTATTTGGATTTGGTTGGGTATAGCATAGGATTAAGAGTGTAGGTATAGGTTTTGATGTATTTGGAATAGGATTTAAGCATTTAATACATGGATTTGAGCATGGATGTCCTTAGAACTTAGGTTTTCAATGTAGGATGATGAATGGCTTTGGTACTTAGGAAAATTGCATAGAATTCTTAGGTTAACAAAGATAAATAGGATAGCTAGGAGTTAGGGTTTTAGGTCTATGCTTAGGATTGTCGTTTCGTTTAATTGTCAAAGACCCATGTCGGCTCTGCATAGCGACATCGGTGACACTGAAGCCTTTACCAGACGATCAACCCTTGTACTTCCTTGTGGTCTCCATGCGACATTCGTCAACATTGCACGACGACGACCATCACATCTTTGAAACTGACACTGGTGGTGACGACGACAAGACTATGTCGTTGACCATGTACTTTAACTTGAACCCTCTTACACAATCAACTATATCAACCATAAATCCTGCAAAGTCAAACGAAAAAACACATGTCGTCGACCAAACCTTGGTGGAACTGTCGATGACATAAGTCGATAGCGAGGTACAACATCACATCAACTGAACGCCATGAAACCATAACATTACTTGAACAACCTGATCATAACCAACATTGTCGATCTGTCGAAGCTGAACGGAAGCGACGATGATACTGAGCAACACTCATGAACACTGATGACGACACTTTGAACACTTGTGCATTTGGATTGATGGATCCTCCTAGATCACTTGGGTCCCTACAAAGAGACATTTTTTTGTTCCTAGCATGAAATTCTACAATGCTTCCCTTGTTTAGAGGGCCTTAACCAAATATTTTCCCTTTGTTGGGAACTGGGTGGTGTGGAGGATAGGGGATGGCATAAGCATAACAGTTGGGAAAGACCCTTGGTCCGACTCGGACGTAGAAGTCGAATTGTCACAAAATTGTATCCATCTCCTAAGACAAGCTGAGATATAAGTTCTTGTCGATGCAAAATCACAGTATGATATTGCTCTAGGAAATCAAGCCTGGAAGTCAGCTACATACCTTTCCCTCCCTGAACCTGAAGCTTCTGAGTGGTCAACTTACATAAGGTTGTTGATATCTTCACTTATCCAACTAGTTGATGGCAACTCAAACTATCTTATTTGGTCTAAGAACTCTTCCTCAGGCAAGTACACTGTGAAGCTCGACGATTAAGCATATGTTGAATCTCTCCCCATGCATGATCGTAAATGGTGGTGGCATTTCATATGGAAACACAATGGTCCTTTGAAGTGCAAATTATCTCTCTGGCTGGCTCTAAAAGTAAGGAAGGTCATTATTTCAAACACAAATTTAATGAAGCATTAGAAGTCATTAAGCATCTCAACAATATTAACAAGGATGAGCGTGTTGAGGTGAGTAATAGTTGGGATCCTTTACTTTCTCATATCTAACTTCTCCTTCTCTTTCTTTTCCCTTATAGTTAACCTTCTTGCTTTTCGTTCCCCACCTCCTCCTTCTTTTCCTTTTATTATTTTCTTCTTTTCTTCCTCTTATTCTTTTCATTAACCTTCCCTTATTCTTCTCTTTTTCGTTTCTTTTTCTTGTAAGGATTTTTAATTAATTAATTATGATATATTTCTTTTATTATATTCTATTATTACTTTCTATTACTTTTATTTTGTTTCTTTTCCTTTGTTTATTTAATTTTTATATTTAGAATTTTATCACTTCAATTTACTTTATTTATTTATGTTAATTTGGTTTTATATTTTATTATTATTTTTATTTTATTTTATTATATTTATTATTGTTTTATTTATTTATTTTATCTATTTTTGTTTTTTATTTATATTTTATTTTTTTATGTTAATTTCGGTTTATTGTTTGATTTTATTTATTTATTATTTTATCTATTTATTTTTGTTTATTTATTTATTCATTTATTTATTTATGTATTATTTTCATCCTTTACTTTTTCCTTATTTTATTTTGTTTCTCTTTATTATTTTTATGTTTTGTTTTATTCTTTGTTATTTAAACTTTCTTATTATTATTAAAAAACAAATGTTGTTGATAGACTCTTATTTTATAGTCGCATTTATCTTTCTGTCTTTTTCTTCTCTCGACAATCTTGTTTTGATGATGAGTGATGTTTGTGACTTGAAACATAGCCTTTTAAATATGACACCTGTGGATTTATTTCTGGAACATCACTCTTCAAAAGTCAACCACAGAAGTCTTCAAACAACATTAGAAGAATTGTTTTCAGGAATGGTTAATAGATTCATCAGTTCAATGTTATCCAACCTTTCTATCTATTTTCATTTATAACATATGGTGGGCTTGCAATAAAGTTATTTTCTAGGACAAATAATTTCTCCTGAAGTTACTAGCAAAGTTATTAAAAAACTTTGTAAAGAATTTCATTCGGAGCCAAAAAGAAAGAAATCTCGTGTGCCTACCATGTTGGTTCTAAACAAATAGATTCCTTGGGGGTTCTTCGATGTCACCAACCATGGAGATCCTCTCAAATGTGGAGTAGGATCTATTTTATTTCTTAACCAAAGTCATCATCATCTTCTGCAATATGCTCTTGGGAAGGGAACTAACACAAAGGCATAAGTCACTGCCCTTTGGACTCTTTTATACACATCTAGACATCTTGAAGTGAAAAAATACAGGTTTTTGGCGACTCCAAGCTTGTGATCGACAGGGCTAATAAGAAAATGGATGTTAATATTCGAAGTATAAATCACATCCTCATAGATATTCATCAAAAGTAGGTTTTTTTGAATGGACATATTTTTCCCACATATGTAGAGAACTCAACTAGTAGGTAAACAAGTTATCCAAGGAAGCTCGTCAACTCTGGACATGTTCTTTTGGATAGTACGAGCTTCAGAACGATCAAGAAATAAATGGAATGGGATTTCATTTTAAAACCTATTAGTAGACACCTCTTTTTTTTCCTCTTTAAATTTTATGTGATCATATAATAGCACAATCTATATTTTTTTAGACAATTTACCTGTATTTTTTTCAATTTGTTTTCTGAGAAATTTGAATCAGTCCAGGCAAATCACACAATGCATATTTCTCGTTGAAATACAAGTTTTTTTCTTATGGGAAAAAAAATGTTAATAACATTTCCTAGTAGATTCTAAAATACCCAAACACAAAGCAACATATATTACCTCAAAACATTATTCACAACTAATCAAGCAAAATGATAGGGAATCTTTTGAATCATATCATATTTTTTTCTTATACCTAGTTCTATCACTACACACCTTAGAAGATCTCGAAGACATTGCAATGTTCACTACTTTGTTACATATCCTTGTATTCTACTAGTCATACTTTAATATCAAAGCAACATAAAATTTGTTTACCAAATAATCAGTGGAAATGGGGTCCAATTTTGTCAAGTAATTTATATCACTTCTCATCAATAATGGATTATTTTATGCCTCTACTTCTTATTATTTAAATTGATAGGGAGAAATAATTTCAATAGTTATCCAATTTAACAATATGGATTAAGGAAATTGGAAAAAACGATGAGGGATTCTTGGAGCTCTGCAACCCTAATGACCTTGCAGCCATGAGGTAGGCGGCACGGAACATCTCGAAAATCAAGCGGACAGGCACGGAAAGAAGTGAACAAGCGGTTCAGAAATGACAAAGGAGACTAGGAGGGGAGAGATCCCCTCCTACAGGGATGTGATAGCGGGAGAAGGAACTAGCAACAACAAAGAGGAGGTTGTACAAAGGACACCGAGACCAATCCTGGGAGCACGCTAGCAAGCAGGAAGCAAAGGAAGATGTATGTCTTGTGTAGTGGAGAAACCGAGGTTTGTAATTCCAATGAACAAACTGGAAAGGTACAAAAGCTATATGAAGGACCATGCATTGATCTGCAAGTTCATCGGAGTTTGGCCCTCAGAAAAATAACTGACAAGATGGATCCAGCAGAAATGGAAGCTACGCGGCCACATTGAACTGAAGCTGGGCGCATGCGGTTTCTTTACGGTAATATTCTCAAACCTGCAAGACAAAGAGAAAGTTTTTGAAAATGGACCATATTTCCATAACAATGCAGGTTTATTTATGAGGTATTGGGAGGAATGTTATAACCCAGACCAAGAAAAAATTCTAGTAGCACCTGTATGGGTTAGATTATTTGGACTATCTATGGATTTCTGGGACCCAGAGATTCTCGAAGGTATAGGGAACACCATAGGCAGTTTCGTAAATATAGCAGAATCAACTAAAAGAGGGAGATATACTTCGTATGCAAGAATATGTGTATAAATGAACATTGCAAACCCTATACCAGGTGCAGTCGAACCAGAATATCATGAGGAGGTCTGGCAGCAGGCTTTGGACTACGAACATATACCATTTAGATGTAGAAAATTCCATGAATATGGACACATTTTATTGGAATGTCCCTTAAATGCAAAGGAAGAGGAGAGAAAGACCAAGCAATAGAGGAAAACCACTAAAGACGATGACGGGTTTCAAGAAGTAAAACCCAAGAAACGACCCACTAAAGAATTCCAGCAGAAAGGCGGAAAAGAACAGCAAACCAAAAGTCAAGAGGCAAACAAGTATGAAATACTACAAACAGAAGAAGGGGAGGGAGAAACCCAAAAGATGGACTACCAAGAAGAGACAGATCAGGAAGATGGGGGGAAAGCAGAATATCAAAAACAATAAGCAGAAAGCTCAAGAAGAACCAGAAGAAAAGGAGAATCAAGAAACGGAAGTATACCAGAAGTATGAAGTAATGGAAGTAGATATAAATAAAAGGGATGACCCAACCACAAAAGAGGAAATTCTAAAAATTTATTGGATAAGTGGAAAAACCTGGACGAATGGTTTATACCAGAGGAAGATAAAAAACTATACAAAGACATCTTCCAAAAATATAAACAAAAGCAAGAGAGTGGGAAAACAGGGGTGAATGAACAACTTAGAACATAATAGGATATTAGCCAGGAACATCAACACAAAGGGAAAGGGGGAAAAAGAGGACGGAAGAACCTACAATAATCCTTTCAAATAATGGGAGAAATGTTAGTCAACACAGGAAGAGTAGTGCCGCTCTAAGCAGTCTTCCACCAAACAACCCAACCGTCTCAATGATTATTACATCATGGAATATAAGAGGGCTCAACAGCAAGGGAAAGCAAAGATATCTGGCTGAGAGGATCAAAAAAGAAAAACCTTAGATCATGCTGCTTCAAGAAACAAAAATAACAGGAGCAAAAATGGAGGAAATTCTAACAAAAATTAAGCCGCACTATGAAAGTATGACAATAGATGCAAAAGGGAGTGCAGGGGATATACCAATATTGTGGAATCCAGCAGAAGCAATGGCTGACCTATGGATAGGAATGCGAAGGATTCTATCAGGGAGATTCAGAATGGTAGGACATAAAGATTGGTTCTTGGTTTCAGCGGTGTATGGGCCTCACATTCCGCTTGAGAGAGAGGCCTTCCTAACTCAACTGTGTCGAATGGGCAACCTACACATAGAAAAACCATGGGTAATAGCAGGAGATTTTAACATGATAACAACCACAATGGAAAAGAAAGGGGGACTGCAAAGGGAGGATGCAGATATGGAGAGATTCAGGGAAACCCAGACATCCCTCCAATTGATTGATATAAATACTATCAATGGAAAATACACACGGAATAATAGAAGAGGAGGTAGCAGGCAGATAGCCTCCAGATTGGATAGGTTCTTAGCCACAGAACTCTTCCTTAGGAAATATATATTCTACGAAGCAATGATTTTACCATGCCAAGGATCAGATCACTAACCAATAAAACTTGAAATTTCCTTGAACAATCAAAACCAGCACAAACCTTTCAGGTTTGAAGCCTTCTGGCTAAGAGATCCAACACTCATAGACAAGCTAGAAACCTGGTGGCAGAATAGTGAAGGAGAAATACAAAGTAGGAACAAGATGCACACACTCCAATTGAGACTCAAGGAGCTGAAAGGAAAAATTAAGACTTGGAACAAAGAAGAATTTGGCAACATCCATAAAGACAAGGAACAACTCCAAATAGCCATGAAAAGGATACAGCAAAAAATCATAGAAGAAGGACGAACAGAGGAGAGTGCGCAGGAAGAAGGAGAGGTGCTAATATGACTGGAGGAAAGAATAAAGCAGGAGGAAATCCTTTGGCGCCAAAATTCAAGAGTTCAATGGTGAAAAGAGGGAGAACGGAACAAAAAACTCTTCCATCGGACAATGTAGCAACACAAGCAGCAAAACCGAATTTTCTCTCTCAAAAATAAACAAGGTAACAGGGTAATTCAGAAAGAGGAAATGGAAAATCTCCTTATCCAACATTTCAAAGGGATATTGATAGAGCCGCAAAGTAACAGAGAAGAGGAGATAGCAAGGATCAAATAATATATCCCGAAAAAGGTAAACAGGGATCAAAATCGTGCACTTCTACAGGTAATTACTGAGAAGGAGGTTGAGGAAGTTGTCAAGTCAATGGCTAAAAATAAAGCTCTTGGACCGGATGGCTTTATAGCAGAATTCTTTCAAGCAACGTGGAGGTTCATGAAAAAATATATTGTAAATGCAGTAGAAGAATCAAGAATCCATAAAAGAATGCACCCGACATGGAATGCAACCTTTCTGGATTTAATACCAAAAGTAGATCAAGCCGAAGAACCCCATAGCTTTAGACTGATAGCTCTTTGCAATGTAATCTATAAAATTATGGCCACTATCATGGTAAAAATATTACAACCCCTACTCCCAAAACTAATAGCAAAAGAACAAACAGGGTTTGTGAAAGGCAGACGGATCATGGATGGGATTGTAGTTGTGCAAGAGGTGATTCACTCCCTAAAGAAAACCATAGATAAAGGAATGATGGTCAAGCTAGACTTAGCGAAGGCCTATGATAAACTCATCTGGCAATATCTACAAGAAATCCTTTAAGCCTATGGATTTGACAATAGATGGATAGCATGGATAATGTCCATGATCTCCACACCTAGTATGTCAATCCTACTTAATGGGGCCACCACAGATACCTTTAAGCCTTCCCGTGGCCGAAGACAGGGATTTCCTCTCTCACCGTTCCTATTCATCTTAGTAGCGGATGGTCTAGGTCACTTAATCAATGCTAGAGTAAGCAGAGGAGAATTCCAAGGGTTAAGATTATGGGGAGAAGACTTAGCTATCACACATCAACAATTTGTGGATGATGTCATGATGTATAGCTAAGCAAAACTCAAGGAAGCAAGAAAACTAGGGGAGATTTTGATAGAATTTACAAAAGCTACAGGAACAGAGGTGAATAAAGAGAAAACAGAAATATTCTTCTTCAACTAGCCAAGAGTGAACCAAGCCTTCTTGGCAAGAACTTTGGGGTTCAAAATTGGGAAGTTCCCCACAAAATACTTAGGCATACAACTGAGTGATCAACAGTACAGAGTAGCGAATTGGCAAGGGTTGATAAGGAAAATTGAAAAAAGAATGGACAATGGGACGTTCAGAACACTCAATACACCAAGCCATCTCATACTCCTGAAATCTGTCCTCCAACCTATGCGAGTCGATCAGATGGCAAGTCAAGAAATCCCTAAGACCATATGTCAGAAAATGGTGCAGATATTTAAAAAGTTCCTATGGCAAGGGGCAAACAAATCAAAAAAATGGGATTTACTTTCAAGGACATGGTTAAGCAGGTCGGCATCAGAGGGAGGCCTAGGACTCAGAGACTCTTTTATTTAAACCAAGTTATGGGGGCACAATTATGGTGGAGATGGATTCAAGGAGGGAATGACCTATGGAAACTGCTATGGGAACAAAAATATGAGATGGCACGGACACCAAAAGGAAAACTCTGAACCTTGTCAGAAAATAAAGGCTCAGCGATTTGGAACCTGGCCAACACGAACAAAGCCTTGATAAGAAACAATATGGCGGAGTATGAAGCTCTTCTCTTATGCCTTAAGTTGCTCAAAACCCTGGGAGATACTAAAGTTTCCATCCTAGGTGATTCGGACTTGATTATACAAAAAATAAAGGGTAACTTTGTCGCTAATGATAGTAGAATGAGAGCTTACAGAGCTGCTGCCACCGAATTACTCAACGCCTTCAATGAATTTAAGCTAGCCCAAATTGCACGAGATCACAATATTCATGCCCATAGTCTAGCAACCTTTGCTAGCACATGCAAGCTTCCCTTTGAACCAAATCACCATTTCACCACTGAAATAAAACACAGACCTTCGGTCCCTAACAATGTCAAGGATTGGCAGGTATTTCAAAATGATGCCCAGATTAACAGTTTCTTAACTCTGGAGGATGAATTTTCCAACACAACATTGACATGGATGCCATGGCCGACTCACAACAGTTAGCAGAAGAAAACCACCTGACTGTAACAGCTGCAACAGCTAAACAAATCCTTAGCCCAACTGTTTTCAACAATACAAACATAGGACAGTTGAAACAAATTTGTTCAAAGAAAACAGCCAAGGTAGAGGATGAGTTTATTGATCTGAAAAGTAATGTTCTACCTGTCGGCCTTACTCCATTGGAAGACATGTTTGATGACAACGATGTGCCCAAAAAGCCAAAGATGGAACCTTTGAATGTTGCCATAGAAGAACACAACATAGGAACAACTGAACATCCCAGAATGATCAAGTTGTCCAAAAATATGCCCCCTGACCACAAACCGAAATATGTGGATTTGTTCAAATAATTCCAAGATGTATTTGCCTAGAATTATGAGGACTTGAAGTCGTATGACACCTCAGTAATCCAACATACCATTCCCTTAAAGCCAAATCAAAAGTCGTTCAAACAAAAACTTAGAAGAATCAACCCCATGCTTCTTCCCCTGATTGAAAAGGAAATAAAGAGAATCTTTGAAGCAGGTATCATTGCACCCATCAGATTCTCTGAATGGGTGTCTAACTTAGTTCCCACTAGGAAAAAAACAGGAGAGATAAGACTGTGTGTAGACTTGAGAAATTTAAACCAAGTCTCTCTAAAAGACCACTACCCGTTGCCTAAAATGGACCATATCTTGCAAAGAGTAGTGTGTTCCTCCAGAATTTCTTTACTAGATGGATTTTCAGGATTTAATCAAATACTTGTTCACCCGGATGACCAGGACAAGACAACCTTTACCACACCGTGGGGAACATTTAAGTACGTCAAAATGCCTTTTGGGCTGAAAAACGCTGGTGCTACCTTTCAAAGGGCAATGGATATTGCATTTTCTAAGGAGATACATGATTTCCTCGTAGTTTACCTTGATGACCTGACCCCATTCTCCAAATCCAACCAAGAGCACCTTAAGCACTTAAGGCAAATTTTCATGACATGTAGGAAATATGGCATTTCCTTGAATCCTAAGAAGTCTCTGTTTGCCCTGGAGGAAGGTAAGCTTCTAGGGCATATAATATCAAAAGATGGGATTATAATTGACCCGGAAAGAATTCAAGCTATCCTTCAAATCCCTTATCCAAGAAACATAAAAGAACTGCAAGCATTCCTTGGAAAGATCAATTTCCTGAGGAGATTTATCCCAAATCTAGCCGAGCTAATAAGGCTACTGAGCAACATGCTGAAGAAGGATGCCAAGGTAAAATGGTCTCTTGAAACCAAGCAGGCTTTTGAGAGTATAAAAACTGCCCTAACTCAAATGCCTGTCCTCACCAGTCCTCAATTCGACAGAGATTTTATCATTTTCTCCTTCGCATCTGAACACACTATCGCTACTTTCCTTCTGCAGAAATATGATAAGGGCAATGAAAATCCAATTTCTTTCTTCAGCCGAGCTTTGAGAGATGCACCCTTAAAATATCAGATTATGGAAAAGCAGGCCTATGCCCTAGTCAAAGCTATCAAAGATTTCAGAATTTACATCCTATACTCCCACATGATTGCCTATGTCCCTAACGCTGTTGTAAAGGATATACTAACTCAAGAGGGACTGGAAGGCAAAAGAGGCAAGTGGATTGCCAGCATCCTTGAATACGACATTGAAATAAAGCCCACCAAGCTCATAAAAGGACAAGGGTTAGTCAAACTAATGTCTGAAACAAACTTCCAAGCATTAGACATCAATCAACTGGACGATGAACCGGAGCTGGTGACTCCACAGATCAGTGAAACCTTCATGCAATCCCCATGGTACGCTGATATTTGCTTTGTATTGTAAAACCTGTGTGCTCCCCCAGGATTGTCCAGAACCAAGAAAAGATTTTTAAGGATGAAATCATCAAAATTTTGTGTCATAGATGGTGCTTTGTTTTGGAAAAATCATGAAGGTATTTTGCTTAATTGTTTGACTATAAATGAAACTAACAGCATCATGAAAGAATTCCATGCAGGGGACTGTGGAGGACACTTATATTGGAATTCCACGGCGGACAAGATCCTACGGGCTGGTTATTACTGGCCCTCTCTATTTGCAGATGTAAAGAAGTTTGCAGTCTCATGCCACAAATGCCAAATTTTTGAAGGGAAAAGAAAACTACTGCCCTTGCCCCTTAAGCCCATTTCAACCGAGAAACCTTTTCAACAATGGGGTCTCGACTTCATTGGAGAAATTCATCCATCTTCCTCAGGCCAACACAAGTGGATTTTAACAGCCACCGATTATTTCACTAAGTGGATTGAAGCCATCCCATCTAGGCAAGCCAATGACTCCACCATTATCCAATTCCTTGAGAGCAATATCCTTTCCAGATTCGGGTGCCCTGAGAAAATTATCACTGACAATGCTGCTGTTTTCAAATCCAAAAAAATGATCAAATTTTGCCATAAATACCACATTACCTTAGGCCACTCCACAGCTTACTACCCTTAAGGTAATGGCTTGGCCGAGTCTTCCAACAAAAGCCTCATCAATATCATAAAGAAACTGCTGGAAGAAAACAAAAAGAAATGGCACAGGAAGCTCACAAATGCTCTGTGGGCAGACAAAATTTCCACCAAGAAATCCATTGGGATGAGGCCTTATGAACTTGTATATGGCATGGAAGCCAAGTTCCCTTCATCTCTGGGCATTCCTACTATTAAATTGTTGCAAGAAATTCAGGCTGAACCGAATGACATGTAGAGGAGAGTTAATCAAACCATCCATCTTCAGCAAACCAAAGAACAAGTCTTCAACAGAGCTCAAATATTGCAAGAAAAACTTAAAAAGATGTTTGATAAGAAGGCCAAAGCAGAGGATTTCTGGGTGGGCAACAAAGTTCTAAGGTGGGATTCACGAAGAGAAGACAAGGGCGAACACGCAAAATTTGATTTTTTGTGGAAAGGTTCGTACATTATCAGCGTTGTGCAAGGCAATAATACCTATTTTCTCAAATCTCTAGATGGCAGTACAGTTGAAGAAGGCCCTGTCAATGGCTGAATGTTAAAGCACTACAATCATCCTTTAGATTGAAAAGAGTAGGTGGTGTTTTATTTTGTACATAGAATATTTGTATATACCAGTGTCTTGATTTTTGTAAGAATCCATGATATTGAAGCACGCAGAAGAAAGCAGAGACGATATAACCAAGCAGAGGTCCAAACTTTCAGGGAGCAGAACCAACCCGATCGTGCTTCATGGTACCACGCTTCATAGTACCGCGCTTCTCGGATGGCACGGTCTATATCCATCTATCTATTCAGTGACCGAATAAAGGCAGGAGAACAACTTAAATAGACTGGCACCTAACCAAGACACTAACTAAATGAAGGAAAGTAACTAACTTGAGTGACGAAGTCTTTCTTGTTGCTCTTTACTGGGGAGCAGGGGATGTGGTTCCTTTGGTGGTTTACAGTTTAACAGCAGCACATTTGAAGGAAAGAGTTGTTCCCAATCCAAAAGATCAAATCAAACCAACAGTCAGCACTAACAAGTTCAAAGTACAACCATAGCGGAAGAAACAAGGCAATCTGACCTGTTGTTCTTGGCTTCTCACAAGGAAAAGCCATCCCCAAGTGGAGCCACTATTAACCTCCTCCTGCAACAGGTTACTCATATTTCATGATTGACATTCTTACAGACCAAATATGTCATACTTTGCATGCTGCGATGCTCCATATTTGCTTAACAGTCACCAAGCGAAGAAGGCTACTCAGAGTTCATCTAACTGCTTTCCAAATTTTGAGAAGTTATTCCAGTGTTGTACAATTTTCAGTTAAAGGGAGGTCCAAACAGCTTAATCTTGGTCTCCCTAGGTTTCAATTTCTTGTTTTAGAATATAGAGAATTAAAATCTGTCCAAACAGCTTAATCTTGGCAGATTCTTAGATACGTAGAGAATCAAAGGAGCCCAACTGCTTAATCTGGGCCCTCGGATGAAATAAGGGTAGTTTGTAGATAGGAAAGCATAAAAAAGAAAAATTGAAATGATGGGTTTGCAAGTTTAAGTGCACCCAAACCAAAAGAAGAAAAAATGTTAGGTAAATAGGCTGGGTAGGTAGTTTTGAGGTTGCAAAATCTTGATTGCTGATCAGTTCCAGGTTTTCAGGTGTCATCTCTACTCAGGACACAATCACCAGGCAGTTCTGTGTGAAAAGCTCAAAACAGGCATAACTAACTTCCTTTCTCCATCTCCCCAAAATCATTAACTAATTTCCCCAAAAAGAGGTCAAGATCTGCTTGATACCTCTCAGTTTCATCATTTTCATATCATTAGCTTGGGTGAAGATCTGCTTCACTCAAAGAAATTCCATACTCTCTCTATAAGGTTTTATCCCCCCATTGCAGCCTAAGATCTCCCAAAATTAGCACTTTCTTACCATCTCCATATTGACTACTGACATTATTATTTAACTCCCTATATTTTTCCCATCCCCCTACTAAAACTATGTAAATCATCCTCTATGTAAATATCCCTCCACCTGGTTGAAAAATAACCATAAGTACCCCCGGGAATTGCTCAGTTTGTCTGAAACTTGGCAAGAGTCCTCATGTTGCCCCTTCAAACCATCTTCTAAATGCAATATACTCCTTCCAAAGTATAAAATCCCTTTGTAGGTTATCGGACCCCTTCCGAGGCCTCAAATGCTTTTCTAACGCACGTACTCACTCCTTCCAACCGCAATAGACCCTTGCCGATTTCCTTAACACTCTGCAGATCCTAGTAAGCCATCTCGCGTCGCCATATCGCAATATTCTCACCACATAGTTGTGCCCCATCCTTTGTTACCCGATGCGATATCGCGATATCGGCGATCGGCAGTCGCAAGCATCGGATGTCCAAAGTAAATACCTTCTCATTCCCCGCCGATGCGATATTGCGATCGCATCAGAAAATTTCATCGCATCGCATTAAAGTATGAGCACCCTGCCACATCACATCTGTACCAGGGACCCACTGTTGACGTCATCAAGCTGACGTCATCCGCCGTACTGCTAACGTCAGCAGCCGAAAAACCGAAAATTCACGCAGGAAGAAAAATCGTGCTTCAAGCTCCGGAACAAGAAACAGAGGCATCGCTACGGGAAATAGGCCGTTTTGGGGAATCTTTTGATTCCTTGGCCCGTTTTGTGCCGAAAAAACCTGAAATTGCCCGATTTTGCCAAATTAATCTGGTTTAAAGACAGGAAAGGACCAGAGACAGAGATTAAAGAGTATCAGATCAAATCAACAGGGAAAAAGCACATCAAAGAGTATCAGCAAGCGACGGAGACCATCAATGTAGCAGCAAAGAGTATCAGCGAAGATCTTAACAGCGGCCCAAAGCAGGAGAAAATTTAATACCTTCCAGCAAAGTCAAAGAAAGAGGGCGAGGCCACTCAAAAACTCTCAAATAATGGTTATTGCACATTTAACTCGCACCAGAACAGAATTACAGATCCCAAAGCACAGTTATTCCAATAGTACTGCATCGAGCCTCCAAGGGCCACATTGCACTCTTTTTGATTCAGCTGCCTCTAGCGCAGCCCAAAGGACTTACCTGTATTTAATTCCAGCGACAATTAGGTTTTTAGAAAAAGCTTTTCCGGCAGACCTGTTTAGGTCAATTGTAATAAATGACTTCTGATATTTTGCTTATATATACCACCCTGAAAGATAGAGTAGGGGTTGGTTGGTGAGTCAAGGAAGTTGCTTAATCTTTGGTATCTCGACATTTTCTTCAAGCAGAGACCCGCACTGCAACTATCATACTTTCTATAATCAAAGACTGTTGAAAGCATGGATTCTGAAACTGTTTGATGCGTTTAATTGGCCGAGGAGTGATTGTGGAATTCCTGTGCTTCTACATGGTTCAATAAGTGTTTCTCAACTCTGTTAATTTTTCATGTTTTGTTTTACCACCGTTCCTTCATCTAAATTGCAGAAAAAAAGAATAGCTTAGGATTTGTTTAACTACACCTTAGGCTCAATTTCTGCAATTTTTCATGTTTTCATCAGAAATAGTTATGAACATGTATACTTAAATGATCTTGTTTACGCTGTTTCTTTCACATATGAATGAGAGTATAGGAATTCTTAGCTGCTCCTAGATAACCATTCATTCACTTCTCCTCTCTTTCAGTTTGATGAAAGATTCTCCTTTGCCTTTCATCTCTGATCGTCATTCCATCCTTTCAGTAAATTGATAATTGTATCATGTGTGGCTATCCCGCTCCTTAATTCTCTTGTGACCGAGAAAACGCAACAGCAAGCCTTAATCCATGACTCCATGCCCAATGGTTTGAAACTTATCACATCTTAACTTGCCTCTTTGCTTGAAGTTTCTACCTTCCATCCAAACACAAACAAAAACCCCTGAGCCAAAAGCTAGCCTAAAATCATCAACAAAGTTGAATCATTAAGAGAGAGCCCTCTCTGATTGCAGGTGGGCTAGAACCTGCAATCCAAAGATTTGTTTGTGGTTACGTCGGCCGTATCCCTACAGGAGCCTAGGGACAACCTGAGTGATAACAGGGGGAAGGGAGAACAGGATAGCAGGACCAAGAAGGGACAGCAAAGGACAGCCAAATGGCAATGCGGAGTCACCAAATGGATGGCAAGAGTAGCCGGGAGAAGATAAACATTAATGAAGCACGAAGGACAAGACATTGGGGCAGCATCCCAAGGAAAGTGGGCTGGAGAACGCACCACGAATGGACAAAAATGGAGACAGCTGGAGGTAAGGGTAAGACAGAGGAATATGAAAAGAGTCGAGTATGAGGGAAACCATGCATTTTGCATGTGGATGCGGAAGCAGGAAGGTGGCAAGAGAAAACGCATTGACGGCCAAAGACAGCTGCAGAAGATAGAACAGCGCAACCAGGGCGATGGGTATGTTAAATTTCCTCCCCCTCCCTTGGCAAAAAGTTTTTTCATGAAGCATAACGTAGGCATGAAGATAGACAAGGATAATCCGCATCTCCGTAGATTCAGTTAGAGAGGTAAGGTAGTTTGGGACAGGGGAGAACCCCGAGATTTCATGGCTAGGAAGGGTGGGTATAACAGTAAAGAGAAGGACAGACAGGATCTGAAGGACCCATCCACCCGTGTCCCCTGTAATAGATGGGGAGACCTAGGCGTATCAAACCTTAAGTCTATGCCTTCGGAAAGGAAAACTCGGAAATCCAAGAGTGGAACCAAGAGCATCCCATAGGAGACAGAGAATCTGAAGGAAATCAAGAAAGGGACTCTGAACCAGAGGAATCAAATCCGGGGATGGGGATAGGTAAGCCTAGGAGAAATAGGAGGGGCCCTGCAAGCAAGGCGGATCACTCGCCCCAAATAAAGCATGCTAACTATCATAGAGCAACCCTTAGTGGTGGAAGCTCGAAACTTGAAAGTTCTAGAGAGGCCTCAGATCTATATAAACAAGACAACCACAACTCGAGAGGTCCTAAGATGAGGGATGGTAGCACCACCTTTTTCAATTATACCACCCCAAAGGCTAAAACTGATAACTGTGTTCATAATGTGATAGGTCTAACAAACAGTAAGGGGGACAATGCATCCTAGCTCGAGCATTTGAACGATAAGAGCACTAGAAAGCTGATCAGCAAAAACATGGCACCTAGATGAAGCAAGAGAAATGTTAAGCAAGAAGAAGGAACAAGCAGAATAAGCAAGAAAAAAGGAAGGACATCAACTAGGGAACATATTAAGAAACTAGTTGACGCCTACATGAAGGCGAATTCACAAGAAATATGGGACCAGATTTGGAGTTGGTAACGAGACCTAAGACAAAATATACGAAGCAGATACCTTCCCCTAAAAGAATGGGAAGAAATGGTACAGGACCCAGGCACAACAAATGGTCGAAAATCTCTTTATACCAGGACTTTGCAACAGTATTGCATAATGAAACATATTGTTGCCCGAGCTATGACCCTCCATCAGGAGCACATGGAAGGGGAAGTCCTAAATAGGCAGGAGAAAAACAAGGAACTGGAACTTGGCTGAGGGGAAATGCTGAAAGAACTAGCGACCATTCAGATACAGCCATACAGGAACAACCTTGCCTTGGGCCGAATTGAGAAAACTCTATCAGAGATAAAGTGTAAATTGTTCCAGTAGGGATGAGAGCTCCCAGGCCCAGGGGTGAAGCCAAGACTGCCGGAAAGAAGATGTTGAGCCCGGAAGAGAAGTCGCAAACCACTGGAAAGAAGAAGTTGAGCCCGGAAGAGAAGGAAACATTCCAGATAGCCTCCTCAGATGAGGAGTAGTTTCTTTATCTTTAAGTATTTTTTGAATGTTTATGTCTAAAAGACCAAAGATAGGAATTTGGGAGAACTTGATGATACTGATGAACTTATTTAAATTTTGGAGTGGATACAATGTTGATCGATGGCCACCTTGTTTCCTTCAGGCATGTGGTTGATCAAAGTTTTCAATGTAAATTTTGAAATGTAAATATAGAAAGTACTACCTTGTTTACAAAAACAAAAAAATTGATAGGGAGAAATATTCCCCTTGCATGTTTTGTTTCTTAAGTCGTGTTCTTATTATCATGTAGCTCCAATTGTAATTGACTCTAGCTAGTACTTTTGTGTAGGGGTCCACTTACTAGATACAACTGCTTTGGGTAAACCATGCAATTTGAGTAAATCTCTCCTAAATATTCTTGTAATATCATTAGTGGTATGAAAGGATTTAACATGAATAAAATGAACTACTATAGATCATTTATCTAGCACAACAATGATGGGATCATGTTGCCTTGATGTAGTTGGTATCCTAATAATAATATCAATGGTTAATACTTCTTATTTCCATTTAGGAATTAGAAAAAAGTTACAATAGACCTAATGGGTGTTAATGTTCAACCTTGACTTGTTGGCATTTTATACAACTGGAAATGTATTTGAAAACAACTTTCTTCATACGTGCCCAAAAGTATGGATTTCTCTTTGTAGCAATTATTTTTGGTAGCTTGCATGTCTAGAATATAGCATTTTATCTATCTCATCAATAGGTAGACCCCTACATAGAAGTCTAATATGATCTCTCTATGGATCTGAGTTTGTTCTACAATGTCTTCTTCCTATTTATGTTCTAACTTTGGAAAATACTAACTAGGGCATATAATGTCTCCTTTGTCATCATGTTCTCAATTACATGATGGATCATATGGTCCCTTATGGCATCTAAGATCATCTACTTGGCCTTCACTTCTTTCTTATTGTGAGCTACCATGCCTTGTGGATCTATAGACAAAGTCACAACATACTTGACAATATATTAGACATTATTCTATGTAGGAGTGTAATTTTCATCATTCATGCTAAAAAAATCTCAACATCATCCAATATATCCTCAAACCTAAGACTAGATGATGCCACTTTTGAGATCTACTACACAAACTCCCAAATCTGAAAATTATTTTGAAATGATCTAATTATTGCTCCTCCTTTCCAGAGGTTGATTTACCACTACAAATATTTGATAATGTCAATCAAAGAAGTTAGCTATGATACCATGTGAACATTTCAAGCCCTGGGTGACTAATGTCCTTATGATCTCAAATAAACAAGTATATTTTTTAATTTAATTAATTTTAAAATTAAAGTTTAGGTCATAACATCAATCACGTAATAGCTCGAAATTAAATAGAAGAAACATATAAATTAATTTCACACAAACACAAGTAATTACTGCTTCAAATTAGCTTCTCATTCCTTCATAAAACTTAAAAGGAAACCCCCACTAGCTACTTATAAAAAGCAGCGTTACATGGATACCAAAAAAACACCCTATTCTTTAGCAAAACAACTATTGAGTAGTACTCCCTTTGTATGGCCTATCCATACAGAGTGTATGGAAACATATATGGTCTACCCATACAACTATATGGATACATACAAACTTGTTAATCTCTAAAATTGTTCAAAATCTTGAAGAAATCTTTACAAGGGAAATTCCCTCTTTATTTTTATAGAGATAATACTCATTGTTGAAATTTATAAGTATTACCCGTTAAAAAATTTTATGTATTCTCTAGTTTATTTCGCCTACTTGTTTTAATTATTAACAAGTTATTTAACCATATAAATGTTGAAATAAACACAATATAGTCTAAACCATCTACAGATCAACAGCTGAAAGAAATAGACAAACACACAAGGGACATCGCTATTTTTGGACAATCGTCCATGGAAAAACCAAACTTGGGAAAACTGTTGCAGAAGTTCTAAGCGTTTTATTATTAAGAATCTTTTCTTAAGTACATTGGGTGCCAAACTGGCTCACCCAACAGAGAAAATAATCTGGCAGTAATAACTCTCTTCGGAAGCAAATATTCTAAAAGTCTGCTCCACGAAACCCTCTCCAACACTTCTTTGAAGAACTACTACGTCAGCCCTCCTGGCCTCTGCATCATCCCTCTTAGGCTTTTTGCAGCCTCTCTGGCCCTCTACGTCAATCATGCAGGCCCTCTCAGCCTCTATGCAGTCACTGTTGACGTTTGTGTGGCTCCCTCTAGCTTTGTGTCTGCGTTGGTTTCCTGGAGCTATCTCTACCTCTCTGTGTTGTACTCATTGCCCCTCGTTGTAACTTTGATCACTGGTTCGATTTCCCTTAGAAAACCCTCCTCTAGAAAATCGAACTGACTGATCACTTTGGTGTATCTCCAACTGACCCTCAAGCCTCCTCTTATACCTTTTTTGTTGAGTATTCAACGGCCAAGATTACATCTCTAATAAACAGCTAAGATTAGATTAGGCGTGATCCATGTAATTTAGAACCTTCTAACTCATTTTTATATTAATACCCATTAATGTTTTTATTTTCCTAAGTTTAGACTAAGGAACCCATTAAATATATTAATTATTTTAATATCTCCTTCACCGGGCAGAATTTCCCCAAACCATTTATGGGTCTTGTATATCTCATGTGCTTTAGCCTCTCCACCAATTTTCATGGCTAAAGCACATCCAATGCTACCCCAAATAAACTCTCATATTTTATAAATACAACACAACATATACAAAAAAAATTATGAGATAGGACCAAACTTGTTTAAAGGAAATTAATATTCACAATGGCGATTATCATACAAGAATTAAAATGGTAAAATAAGGAATTTCATAACAAAATCACTTCCAACATAGCACAAAGTGAAGAAAAATATATCATTTGGTAGGATGAAAATAAAGGACCACGTATGCAGAGAACTTAAGATGTTTATAAAAACTCAAAAATTATTTGAAGAGACACTTGAAATCTCATTCTAAAAACTCAAAATTTAAAACCACACTAGCTATGTGCCCCAAATAATCTTCTAGGAGCTTTAAATATCCTTTTTTTATAAAAGAGTATAATATTTGGAAAATAAAATGTGTTCTTTCAAATAGACTAGGATGGGGCTCCCATAGACCATAAAACAAATGGAAAAGGCCCGAAAGAACAAAAGAAGCAATAGAAATCAGCTTTAAATACTGAAAAGATTAAAGTAAAAAGGTTGGATCATTATTGACTAAGATTAATATGATGTGGTTAGCGATTAATGAAATGGTTGCTCTAATTATTGTGTTGGAAGAAGAATTTCATTTTCTTTATGAATTTACCAAAACATTTTTCAATTATTATTTCATATACTCTCACAATGGTGCAACTATTAACTCATGCTTAACCTTGAGATTGAACAACTCGTCTTCAATTTCCTTTAATTTTAAACCTAACTAATGAATAGTATATGTTTAATCTTCATTTTTGTTAACAAAGTGAATTCACCATTTTTCAATTTCTTCTTGCCAGAATCCAGTTAGGTTGTAGAATTCATTGGCCCATGATATATTAAGCACATCCACTTGTTCTTGCATTTGATATTTTGTAAGCAATATAGCATCCATGATTAGATGTGGACCCTCCAATTTCTTGTATGTTAATTTTAGATAACAATGTTATGTTCTATGCTTAGCACAATCACTTCAATGTTCCTTTAGAAGCCCAATGATAATTTCAATTTAGTTTTCCAATAGAAATCAAATTAACCATTAATCACATTGACAATAAAAGTAGATAGAACATGAAACAAGATGCAAAAGACAAGCCAAGACAAGAGGACACCAAATTTGGCGGATGTCAGGGAAAAACCCCTATGTGGGGAAAACATTTGATTAAATCTCATTATTATTATATCAAATGTTCAGTAGAGAGAGAGTACAAAAATTCAAAATTGACTTGCCAAATTACAGTCAAAACAACCCTGTCAAATCTGTAGTCAAATTCACCCCTAACCAGAAAGTCAATAGTGGTCAAATCAACGAAAAAATGTTTCCTTTGAATCTCAATCAAACTCCCTCAAATTCGGCCTAAATAGGAGGTAAAAATCAACCCAAAACAGTCACAAAGTCAACGGCCAAAATTTTCCAAAAATATGCAGTCAAAGTTGCAGTCAACCCTGAAGTCAGTGTTGGTCAAACTGCCCAAATCTCCTCAATTTTTGTGCCCATAAATGCAGCTTAAATAAATAAAAATAACCCTCCAAAAATTGTGGTCAAAACAGATCAAATAGTCCCTGGTAATTGCTAGTCAACTTGGTCTACTTCTGAAATTTTCAGCCCTGCAATTCAGTCTAGAAAATCTTCCTTCTTGCCACATGTGTGACAGAGAGAATTTTTCCAATAGATATATGAACCAATGAGAGAAGGAGAGAGAATAATGTGTGAGTGATGATGATGCCAAATGATGTGAGAACTCACTTGTATTTATACAAGTCGTTGAGGGTGAAGAGTCATGTCCATTAGGCTTCATGAGCCTACATGATGATGTGGTCGACCTGAACAATTTGCCCATATGTGGGAATAAATTCAAAAACACACTTTTGCTTGTCCAAATTAGATGATATTTATATCAATTTTGGTCCTCTTGAAAAGAGGAATTTAATGAAATCATCATCTCCATCAAATTAGTTGTCCCAAGTTGGAATTTGGCCCTAGTTGCCAATTTTAACACTCCCTCTCAACTAGGGAGAATTCCATCTACCAATCCATCCATCATCGTCAATCATCATGCCATCATGTCGTCATGTACCATATTTGTATCTCATCCCATATCTTCTCTGTTGAATAATGATATGAATAATGAAGAAAAATTGATCGAGAGTGAGTCACAAGACCTTACCACTCTCCACTGGCAAAAACCAGTCTTGATCCCAAATCAATTAGTTGTGGGACACCATGCATCCTAGACATATGGATTACGACAATACACAATGCGTCCATCAGTGGTGCTATGGTCCCTATCCACTTTTCCCAACTCATTGGCCATATGAGAGGTACTTCCCATGAGTCCCAGACTACATGGGTAGGATGTTTGTTGGGGCATCAGCAGGAGAAGGTGAACCACTCATCCTGCCCATATGCCATAGGAGAAGTTGAACCACTCACCCTACACACATGTATCATCAATCGTAGGCGAAGGTGAACCACTCACCCTACACACGTCATCATGGGGTATCACAATGGAAGGTAAACCACTCATACTGTATATAGCACACCAATAGGGGAAGGTGAACCACTCACCCTATGGTCACTCATAGCTCCAAGAAGTACCCAAATCCCTTAAGAGCTCCCAAAGCTCAATGTACAACTCAAGGAGGACCCTCATAGGACGGTCTTTCCACGACTCCAAGTCTCTCACGGAAGGCTAAGAATTTTACCTTCCCTAAGAGCTTCTTAAGGATGTTTGCAACCTTCTCATCAATTCTGATGTGTTGGAGCCTTATTGCTCCTCGTTGTACTATATCCCAGATAAAGTGGTACCTAATATCAATGTGCTTGGGTGGTCGTGGAACACGGGATTCTTTGAAAGGTGAATCCCACTCTGGTTTTCGCAATATATCATGATGGTATCCAGCACGTGCTCAAATATCTCACTGAAAAGCTTCCTCAACCAAACAGCTTCACAACAAGCCATACTAGCTACAATGTATTTGGCCTCGGTGATGCTTAAAGCAATCAATTTTTCTTCCTTCTCATCCATGAAATCAAAGGAGACCCTAATGAGAAGAACCATCATGATGTACTCTTTCGATCCACCGCACTTCCATTCCAGTTAGCATTAGTATATTCATGTAGCCTCAAATTCTTGACAGTGTATCTCAATCCATAGTTGATTGTGCTACAAAGATATCTCAAAATATTCTTAGCAGCAATCTAATGGACGAGGCTCGACCATAAATTGACTCAACATATTCACAGTGAAACATATATCCTTTTGGGAGTTTACCAAGAACATTAGGGCCTTCACAAGTTGTCGATACTCAGAAGGATTTTTCAATTCGGGCCAAGAAACACCTCCACATAGTTTCTTAAAGTTGAATTCCAACGGAATAGACACATACTTGCAATCCACCACCCCACATCTCTCGAGCAACTTCACATTGTCTTTTCCTTGTGAAAGGAAAATCTCACCTAGATTTTTCCAAACCTTCAGGCCTAGGAAGTAGTGTCCTTCATCTCAAACTCAAAATACAACTCCCTCTTGAATTGATAAATGAGAGGGTCTACACCTGTCATAAAGAGATCATCTACATAAAGGACAAAAATGAGAGGCATTTCCTTTTCAACCTTGAAGTATATGTTAGGATCAGCATCACCCCTTGTAAATCCCAACTTCATAAGATAGCTATGAATCCTTTCATACCAAGCCCTAGGAGCTTGTTTCAACCCATAGAGGGATTTCTTTAACCTACATATGTGTGTCCTTCGATCTTGTACTTCGAACCCCTGAGGTTGTTCCAAGTAGACTTCCTCCTTAGGCGAGCCTTGCAACAAAGCAATCTTAATCTCCATTTGATGTAGGCTCCATCCTTGAGAGGTGGCAAGAACAATAATTGATCAGATAGGGAATAGTGGGAAACGGGTGCAAATATATCATCATATTCCACTCCTTCCTTTTGAGAGAAGCCTCGAGCAACGAACCTAGCCTTGTATTTTTCAGCACTAATATCAGCTCCATGTTTAATTTTGTATAGTCATTTTGAGGTCACTACGGACTTGTCCTTTGGTCTAGGCACCACAACTCAGACATCATTTTTCGTGATAGATTCATGTTCCTCATTCATCGCATCCTTCAATACTTGGTGCTTTACAACTTCTTTGAACATACATGGATAAGATTGAACAATAATACGCATAGATACTAAGTACCGTTGATACATGTTCGACTTCTTGATTTCACAGAATGTCCTTATTTGAGCAATATGTCTTTCATCATCTTCGAGAGCATCTTTGAGCCATAAAGGTATTTTTCTTGAGGTAGAGGTATCACTAGGAGGTGATTAAATGGGATCCATCCGGCATAGGTTCATCTTTCAAAAATTCATCTTGTTTTTCTGCAACATCATCATTATCTTTCCTTGGAATGGGGAGATCTTTCATTTTCCCAAGAGTAGTGTCTTCATCAAAGGTGACATAGTCACTTATTTCCACGTCTCTTTGACCAGAGACATTGATTCTATATGCCTTTGAATTTTCACTATAGCCCACAAATATACCTTTCTTTTCGGATGCTTCCAACTTATTTATTTTCTCTTTATGCACATGAAAATACACGGGACAGCCAAATATTCTAAAATGAGAAACAACAGGTTTCTTACCAGTGAAAACTTCTTCGAGTGTCTTGAAATCCAGTGCTTGATGTGGGCTCCTATTTTTAACATACACGATAGTGTTTGCAGCTTCTCCCCATAAGAACTTCAGTAGACCTTGATCATGGAGCATGGAATCGATGGCTTTCGTGATGGTTTAATTCTTCCTTTCAAAAACTCCATTTTTCTCAAGAGTGTATGGAATGGTTGTCTCCCTATTAATTTCAGCCTCTCTACAAAAGTCATTGAATTCATTTGATTCATATTCGGTTCCATTTTTGATCCTTAATATTTTGATCTTATTCCCTGTTTGATTTTCCACCAAGGCTTTGAAAGAACAAAACCATTTGAATACTTCATCCTTCTTCAAGAAATAGATCCATGTTTTGTGAGAGAAGTCATCCACAAAAATTTCATAGTATAATTATCCTCACAATGATGTTACGGGAAACATACCAAATAGGTTAGAATAGACCAATTGAATAATATCAGTAGTTTGGCTTTCACTTGAAGGGAATGGTCCCCTTGTAAGTTTCTTAGCTGCAAAACCTTGAAAAAATCCTTCATGATTCATGTTGAACTCAAGCATACATGTAACTATATTCCTTACCCAGGTAAGGCTTTGTAATGAAGGTGAGAAAATCTTTGATGCCATAATTCATATTGAAGAGAAGTATCACAAGTTAAGGCTCCCAAAGGGCTTCCTCCAACTTGATAGAGACCTGCAACCCTAAATCCAATTGTAAATTCATATTTAGGGTTTCTTTGCCAAATATGTACCTTTCCATCAATGAATGCTACCTTGAAGCATTTATCTTCCATCATAGAAATAGACACCAGGTTCTTCTTCAAATCGGGCACATAACTTGTAGATTAATGGTTTGACCTTGATTTAATTGAAGAGTGACAGTACCTATCCATTTCACAGGGTAGGTGGTATTGTCTCCAAGTATGATCTCCAAATTAGTATTCTTTTCAACCAAATTTGAGAGGGCCTCCTTGTACCTAGTGAAGTGACTTGAGGCTCCACTATCATTCAACCAATGATCCAAAGTATCCAGAGGAGAGGTAGTAGATAGAGCAGAAATAAGATAAAATTCCTTTTGTTTTTCTACAACATTAATTTCTTCATACTTGGACTTTCTCATCCTTTTGGGAGGTTGACCATTTCCATATCGAGCAGTGGGAGCTTTCCTTTCTCCTTTATTCTTAGACCTATTTTTCCTATGATTTCCATTGCCTTTGAAATTTTTGTGGTTGTTGTTGTCGTCGTCACTTGGAGTGTCCTTCTTGTGAGGACACTCTCTAACATAGTGGCAAAAGTTGTTGCAATTGTAGCACATTCCTTTTCTTCCTTCTTTGAATATTTTCTTGAATCCTTGACCTTGTCTTCTTGGACCAACATTATTCTTCCACTTAGCATGAGCGAAGAAGGAAATGGTTTCATTTCCATTTGAGGGTTTGTCTCTCTCCATCATCCTTGTCTCTTCTTGAGTGCATCTAGCCAATAATTCATCGAAACTATAAATCATGTCATTATTGAGAATGGTTGTGTCAAACACATCCCATGATCTTGGAAGACCTCCAAGTGCAATGAGAGTGAGCTCCTTGTCAGAAATAACTTCTCCAATAGATAGAAGATCATTCTTGATTTGTGTGATCCTCATGAAGTAGGATTGGATAGACTCCCCTTTATCCATCTTGATGTCCTTCAACTTGTTCTTGAGAAAGAGGATTTGATTTGCATTGTTTACTTTGAACATCTCAACCATCTCATCATACATCTCCTTAGATGTTTCCAAATCAGAAATATAGGCAACCAAATGCTTTTGAATGGAGTCTATGATCATTTTCTTAGCTTTGGCCTCACATTTCTTATATTTAGTCTTTGCAGCAACAAGTGCATTTAAAGGAGGATCCACCACTCCTCCCTTCACATAGTCCATGGAATCATGCTCTTCTAAAGTCAAGTCCAAAGTCTTCTTCCATGATAGTTAGATTTGAGCTTGAGCTTATCCTTAGATTTGAAGTAAGATGTAGAAGCCATTAATCCAATAGTCTTGACCAAAAAATCTCTCTTAGTGATTGTTTTTCTCTCTCTTGCTTGGACTTTGTCTTCACCTGTGCTCTAATACCATGTTAATTTTAGGTAACAATGGTGTGTTCTATGCTTAGCACAATTACTTCAATGTTCCTTTAGCATCCCAATGACAATTTCAATTTAGTTTTCCAATAGCAATCACATTAACCACTAATCACATTGACAGTAAAAGTGGATAGAACATGAAACAAGATGTATAAGACAAGCCTAGACAAGAGGACACCAGGTTTTGCAGATGCCAAGGAAAAACCCCAATGTGGGGAAACCCTTTGATTAAACCTTCTTATTATTATATAAATTGTTCAGTAGAGAGAGAGAGTACAAAAAGTCAAAATTGACTTGCCAAATCACAGTCAAAACAACCCTGTCAAATTTGTAGTCAACTACACTCAAGTTCAACCCTAACAAAAAAGTCAACGGTGGTCAAATCAGCAGCAAAATGTCTCCTTTGAAGCTCGATCAAAATTAGTCAAATTCGGCCTGAATAAGAGGTCAAAATCAGCCCAAACAGTCACAAATTTAGTGGTCAAACTTGATCAAATTTTTGTCCTGAAATCTGCAGTCAAAGTTGCAGTCAACTCTGAAGTCATTGTTGGTCAAACTACCTAGATCTTCTTGATTTTTGTGCCAATAAATTCTTCTTAATGAAACAGTAATAACCCTCCAAAAATCACAGTCAAAGCAGGTCAAAAAGTTCCTGGTCAACATTGGTCAAACTTGGTCTGCTCTTGAAATTTTTGGCCCTGCAATTCAGTCCTGAAACTTGTCCTTCTTTCCACACGTGTGAGAGAGAGAATTTGTACAAACTAATGAGAGAAGGAGAGAGAAGAATGTGTGAGTGATGATGATTCCAAATGAGGTGAGAAGTCACTTGTATTCATACAAGTCGTTGAGGGTGAAGAGTCATGTCCATTGGGCTTCATGAGCCTACATGATGATGTGACCGACCTGAACAATTTTCCCATGTGTGGGCATAAATTCAAAAACACCCTTTTTCTTGTCCAAATTGGAAAATCATTATATCAATTTTGGTTAGGCTCTCGAAAAGAGCAATTTAATGCAACCATCATATCAATCAAATGAATTGGCCCAAGGTGGAATTTTCCCCTAGTTTCTAATTTTAACATTGTACAATGACAAGCTTGAAAAATAAGTCACTTGTTAATGTATTAATAGCATCAAATTATGCAATCATCTCTCAAAGACATTTTATTCTCTTTAACAAACACGCTTCAATTTGTTTAAGTTGAACCTTCAATGGAATAATTTTATCTCTCCTATGAGCATTATTCATACTTAAACTTTGGCACTAAAGGTGCTCACGATCTCCTTGTAAACATGCTTTCATTTCCCAAGTCATTTTGCAGATATTCTTTGAGACTTGAAATCCTTGTAAAAACATTGGTTGAGCTAGTGGCTAGCTCCCAATGTTCAAGTATTAAAGTGTCATTTTATTTATGTTCTATGCAACATATCTTCTTTTTTATGTTAGCAAACTTGAGGCTACCTTTAATTTTGAATTTGACTATGGCGTATCTTCAAACTCATCAATTGATCTCATAGTATATATAGGTTCAACAAATAATGGTTTGTGAAATCATGCATCCTCTAATTCCTCTGTTCTCTTTTTCAACATTAAATTTTATTTTTCACAAATAGAATATTTGAAAACATCCCCAATAGCTTGATGGAATTCTAAAACTTTTGAGGGTTTTACCCCTGGAATGTCTATCTCAAAATTCATTTTTTTTGCAAACTTTCATTTTTCAAATTAACCTTTTCAATTTGCAATTTTTTATTCCTTTGATTAAATGACGCATGGTGTAATGTAGCTAATTCCTTGTCAAAAATAATTGGCTCATTATGAGCCAATTCTGCAATTATTGTTCTATTTTTAATTAATTGTTTCTCTACCTAATCAAGCACTCTTGCAACAATTTCCATTTCCTCATAATTAACTATGTATTATTGAACATCCTAGTTCGTTTTTCAATAATGACATTTATTTTTATTTTAGAGCTTCCATAAATTGTATGTAACTTCTAAAGAGACTTTTTAGGGGGACCATTGTCTCCTCCATCACTTATGCTTCCACTAGTGGTTTCTTTTGGTCTTCAATGGTACTGTGAGTTTTTCTCTAGGTCAGTGAAAAACTTCTTTGTGAGACATGTGGTGAGTTAGGGTCATTTCTAGTCGTGTCGTTTTTTCCTGTATTGATTACTAGTTCTAACTATAGTGTAATATCATATTGTAGACCTTCAAGGAAATTATCTTGAGTTTTTTGGCTATCCCCTCCTCCCTTGAGGCAATTATTTATTAAAGAAGGAATTGTAACCAATGTAAAACATGTGGACCGAGAATAGACCATCTAGGTCAAATCCTTCATATTCATGAACTTCTATCATTTTAAAGGAATCAAATAAGTAGCAAATTCATCCAAGTAGAAATATTTTTGACATTGGCATCTCCAACTCTTATAGGAAATGGGATGAATTTCTTTTTCCTTTTCTGATTGAAAAAAATGAGCCTTGAATCTGTATTTTCTACACAACTCTACTACAAAGAACTTGTCACACACATATTAAGGGAGAAGAAAATGCTTTCCCTTAAAACCATACAATATAATATAGCAAAATTCAACTTCATATTCAAAATTTCATTTTCCAACAAGAAAAGCTAAAGCTTCTCTTGAAAACCTATATGTAGCAGAACCATAAATCATTCTTCTACATGCCAAAAGGCTTTCATTTTTGGATTTGATAGAAATTAAAAAGGGCCTTATGCCTCTAGAGTGTTAGATATGAAAATTGCACTAGATATTAAAATTATATTTTCCGCTAAAGGTAAAGGAAAGGCTTTCTTGCAACCCACGTTTGCAAACATATGACCAAGTATCAAAGAAATGGCTCCTGCATTAGATCAAGGATGATAAAGTAAAGAATTTTAAGAGGTAACTCTAAGTACTACCAAATCACTATAGCATTGATGAAGGAAATTTGATCGATAAGACCTACCTGTGAAACTATATGGCATATTACATATGTTGTATGGGACTACATGTTGCCCGAAAACACCTCTTTCCTACTTTCCCTATCTTTATACTTTTAGCAGAGGATCTAGTTTTAAGATTACTTCTAGTCTAAGTCATGCATGAGATACACTTTTAGATTGAACTACTAAATATAAGCCTTTCACTTTTTTACTAAAGTGAATTACGAAATATAATCACCTATTGAAATATCTCAAACTACTTCTCACATATTCACATTGAACCTATTCAGAAGTTCTTATCCAATCTATAATTCTCAACAAAGACAAAATTCAAAGCATTATAATTGAGTTACAAAAAAATCTTGGAATCATTCAAATTTCAAGCCAATTCCAAAATCAACACAAACCTCCTCAAACAATGACAAAATGATCCATAAATTCTAGGCCTATGGTTTGTCTATTTTATAAACACAAATCTTCTCTATGGAATATAAATGCTATGTCCCTTCAATTAATTATAGATTGAGTTCAAGCTTGATTTCTATGTGCATTAACAAACATCAATGGATATCCTCATTTTGATTAGTATCCAAGCTTGGTTTGTCATTGTTGCATTTTCAATGCCAACTAAGGGAAAACAAAACCCACTTCTATAATTATGTTATGTTGAAGTAAAAAAAGCACCTTCTATGATGCCAAATAACAATACACTTTATTTTTTTAAATGTGCAATGGCAACACTTTAGTTAATCATTCCTCTACTTATTCAAATGATATATGCATATGATCAAGCAAAATCCGAAATACCAATACTACCTTTCCTCATCATTTTCATTATAGCCACGATGCAATTATGTAAACATGTGTTTGAAAAGTGATTATTGTAGCTATTGGCAATGTGCACAAGCTTGGAGACACCTAGTGTGAATGTGTTTGGAAGTGCATTAGCTTGAACCAATCAATTAATGGTTGAAGGTGAACAGTTCTCATAGTCTTAAGTAAGTTAAAGAGTGGTTGTAGGTGGTGTTACCAATTTGTAAACATGGATATAATGCAAAGACAATCTTGTATAGTGTGCAGTTTACATACAAAACTCACACAAACCACTTAGTATGCTAATAATTGAGATCGTATGTCAATTGCTGACTTAATAAACTATGAAATCAAGTCATGGGTGTAACGATCAATTCAAAGCATAGGGTAGTTGAATTATAGGTGAAATGTATGAATGGACAACATTGGGATTTGAGTGATACCAAGCCAACAATTTAATTATGGTTACAATCACTACTCCACACAACACCCAAGCTAATATGTTAACTTGATGATCGCGCGATTGGAATATTTAGTGGCAGAAGGCTCCCATAAGTTCTAGCTATCAAAAATTAATTTGTTGAAAGTGGTTTATAAAGTATAAAAGCATGAAATTAAATTAAATTAAATTAAATCACATTATAGACATAGATATTACCCGAGGAATCTAAATAGGAAAAACAATGAAGATAGCTTTTATTTATGTTCAAATATTGCTAAAACTAGAGCTACACACTCTCAATCATATATTTCATGTATTCTTACACATTTTTTAGCACATATGTCTGAAAGACATTATTTGTTCACCATGGATAGGTTCAAAATTCTCTTTGTCCTTTGGCCTCTGAACAAACGTCTTCTTTTTAATTCCTCCATCCTTCTTCTACTATCATTCTTCCCAAAGATTCATTTTCTTTCCATCTCTCTGTTTTTTCATCCTTAAAGGCATCCTATATTATAATGCTACCTTAGAATTCCAACCTTCATGTGAATTGTTTCATCTTCATGCGGCCAAAGTTATATCTTTAGCATTTGGTCTTCAAGTTGATTTCCATTGAGTCATTGAGTTCAAACTTTGCCAATAATTTTTTCCTTTTTACAAATTTTGGAGAATATATTTCAAATCCATTTCAAATGACACCTCCCCACTCACAAGATTTTGGTTCCCAAGAGCTTCAACACCAAGGTGAAACATGTTCTTCTTCTTCAACGCAATCTCTCTTCTTAGAAACCTTTCAAAAATTCTACCAAGGACTGAAGAAATGTCTTTTGTAGTAAATTTCCTTCAATGAGATAAATCTCTCCGCTCCAATTAGCCTTGAGTTTCCAAAATTTTCTTTTGGAAGTGCAATTCCTAGGTTGCAATTTCGGATGAAGCCTTCAACACCAAGATTGCTAATGTCTGATTAACTTGCAATGCTAGCAAAAATTCCTATGACCACATGGGCTACTTAGCATTCTCTTTTTGTTCATGTTCTTTCTTTTGTTCCACTGGTTCAAAGAATTGTTCCTTACATCCTTCATCATCTTCTGAAAATATTCTAACCTTTTGGTGGAGGTTTGCTTCCTCTTCCAGGCATTCACTTGATGACCTCTCATACCACAAAAAGAAGATGCATTAACGTGCCAACAATCATCAATCTCATGGCCTTTCTTTTTCCAGCAAAAACAAACAACAGATGTTTGGTCATACCTCTTGGATTTGCTCTTGTGTTTGTCAACTTGTTTTCTCAATCCTTCAAGTGTTGGTACGATTTTGGATGGCATAAGAATCCCTTGGATGCTCTTATTCAAGCTTCTTCAAGCATATGTTGGTGTAATAATTTGTTCCCTATAATGGCTTCTAACTTTTCTTCAACTATATTGGCCCCAAGGAAATATTAATGGTAGGTAGTCACTTGATGACTTCTCATACCACAAAAGGGAGATGCAATAGAATGCCAACAATCATCAATCTCGTGGCCTTGTTTTTCTATCAAAAACAAACAAGAGATGTTTGGGCGTACCTCTTGTTGAGAAATCTAGGGCATTAGTATTAGTTTATTTATCTTCCATTAGTGACTACTTGTGAATGCTTTTTACTTGTATAGATTAGGATATTATTTATGCTAGATTATTGGTGTTCTTCTTCATCAAATAGTAACCAATGCATGAACATAAATATATAAGAGACACAACATGTAGGCTATGAGCTAGGGCCAAAACCTCTCACTCTTTGAGAGGAAAACCGGCACAAATTATTCTTCTAGAAATTCCAATTGATGAATACCAAGACCAAGACTCTTAACCTAGTATCCTCTCCAAAATCAAGACACAAGTTCTCCTTCGCTCCTCTTCCACTTCAATCTTCTTCGTATCTAGACCTTCTTCATGAGATAATACCGAGACCTTGTCACATACTAGTGAACTTCTTCCAAGATCATCACTGGGGTATAGCACCAAGACAATGAGGGGATGTCACTGTGATATCACATAAATCTTGCCAATATCCTCTGCAATTACACTGAAACAAAGAGAGACCCTTCTTGTACTCTTCTCCAAAATTACTCCTTGTTGTACCGAGACAAAGTTTCACCTTTGTCACTGTAATCTAAACTTGTTGTTCTTCTTTGGCACTATGATCTATCAATCATAACTCAGAAAAGGATCTAAATTTCCATTAACTGAGATTAGCCTTCTTCGCCTCTTCACTGTCCTTTTTATCTGAACCTGTCTTTTGTGTTACCCATCCGAAAAACTCAAAGACATGTGACTGAAATTTTATTCTATGGAATAGATCGAGGTGCCTATTTGTAGTGGTCTATCTGTCATATTAAGCTGACATGAACTTATGAAGTGTTGTGTCTTCAAATTGTGAGCTGACATGAGCTTGTTACTCCTTTTTATAACCATCGTGTTGAGGAGGACTTGTGCTTATCGTTGGAGGGCTATTTGACAATTCTAATGACTCGTATACATTTGACACATGCCCAAGAAGGGCTCTTCATACATGAAATTGAATCTTTGACTTTTAATAACAAATAATAAGGCTCTCAATGGTAGTCATCTAAAATAAAATCACTTTCCCATGAAACCCATGAAGCAAAAAATATTTTTGTTTTTCTTCATTACATCATTTACAAAAGTCACAATTACATGTCATTATGAAGACCGAGCCTAGTTACACTTTTCAACACCTCTTAGATTTGGTCTTGTGCTTGTCAACTTGTTTTATCAATCCTCTAAGTTTTGGTGCAGTTTTAGATGGAAAAAACATCTATTGGATTCCCTTGTTCAAGCTTCTACAATCATATGTCAATGGTTTGTTATCTACTCATTTTTCTACTACGTTTTCTTCAATTAAATTGGCCTTTTCTTTGTTCCTTCTTACATTAACAAAGGTAATCCTAATGGTCTTAACTTGAGCCAAACTTTTAAGAGATGAGCTACATTCACCCACTTCCTATTGTCCGTCAAAACCTGAGCATTCATTTTTGGCCCTAAGCTTGACTACAATGGGATTTGCAATCCATTAGCGTCTCTTGCCTAAACATTGGCCATCATAACCCATATATATCATTAGCTTGGAACATATATCACTAATATGCTTTTCAAAATAGCCAAATGTCTCTTTCAAAATATATTTAGAAAGGTCCTTGGAGGGTAATTTTACCATGCTTGTCTCAATCATGGTATTGGATTATGTAGTAGGAATGAAAGGTTTTTGCACATCCTTGGTCTCTTGGAAAACTACCTTTAACTTGGCCATTTTCTTCTTCTTTTTTGCCACTTATTGGTACAACTTAGCCATGATCTGAGTGAGCCTATAATATTTCCCCTTCAAGTGTTGATTCTCCTTTTGGATCTACACCTTAATGGCCCTTCAGTCTTACACCATTTCTCTTTCAAATCTTTATCCATGTTGGTATGGTTCAAAGTGCTATAGCTGCTTCAAGGTCACAAATTCAACTCCTCTAAAACCATATGATCTATAATTTAATGGTAGGCATGTGATCCATCCATTCCATGCACATGATTTGTCTTAGTATAATTTAAATGTAGTGTCTCTACAATTACTATAAGGCTAAGTTCAAGCTTTTGTTCTTCATGCATTAACTCGCATGAACAAATATCCTTGTTTTGATTGGTGTTTTATCTTCGTTTTCTAGCTTTGTAGTGTCAACGTTAATGCTCAACTAAGGGAAAAAAAAATCTACTTCTATAATTTTGCTATGGAGAAGTAAACATTGCACCTTCTTTTATGCCAAATAAAATGCACTCTATGTTTTTTTAAATGTGTAATTACAATAATTTATTCAACCATTCCTCTAACCATGCAAATGTTATATGCATATGGTCAAGCAAAATTTAGAAAATGTCAATACTACTCTTCCTTTAGGATTTCACTGTAACCACAATGCAATTATGTAATCTTGTGTTTGGAATGTGCGGGTTGTAGCTATTAGCAATGTGCATAGGCTTGGAGATGCCTAGTGTGTATGCGGTTTGGAGTGTATCAACTTGAACCAATCAATAGATGTTTGAAGGAAACAACACTCATGGTATTGAATGAGTGAAAGGGTGGTTGTAGGTGGTCTTCCTAAGGCTCAAACAGAGATACAATACAAAAACAATGTTGGATAGTATGGAGTTTACACAACATAACTCACATTAGTGACTTGGAAAGCCAACAATTGGGATTATATGGAAACTAGTGACTTAACTAAATGTGAAATCAAGCCATGGGTGAAGCCAACAATTCAAAGCATAAGGAAAACAATTTTAGGTACAATTTTTGCACGGGTAGCATTGCAAATTATGGAATATCAAGCCAGTGATTTAATTCAAGTTGTAGACATTGATCCACATAGTGCACAAGCTAACACATTAACCCAATGATCAAGCAATTGAGAGATTGGTTGGTGGATGGCTCCCTGCAATTCCCTTCCCTTCCTTGATGTCCTAGTATCTTGCCTCCCTGATGGATCCCTCACTCGCCAAGTCTATCGAAATAAAACCCATACAGATAGGTACCTACATGCCAGCTCCCGCCATCATCCAACTCAAAAGTTTGTTGTACTTAGGACCCTTGTTTCCAAGGCCATTTGAATCTCCTCTTTTCAATCCTTTCATAAAGAGAAATCCCATCTTACCAAAGACCTTAAATCCGATGATTACTCCACATCTCAGATTAACAAGGCCTTTCATTATGTTCTCCATCCCTAGCCAATAATCCCTTCCAATAACCCTCTCTTAGCCAAGGTAATCTTACCCTATATCCAAGGAGTAATCGATCATATATCCAAGATTCTTACTAAAAATAACATCAAGACCTTTTTCAAACCCAAAAAAAACCTCAGCCAGCTCTTCAGATCGGCTAAGGACAAGAATGACCCTATGCTAGGACCCGGAGTCTATGAAATCCCTTGCTCCTGTGGAATGTCTTACATAGGGAAAACTGGTAGATCCTTCAAATATGACTTCAAGAACATATTGTTGACACCTACCATAACCGCATTGCTAAACCTATCATCGCCAAGCACTCTAATAATACCAAGCATCTTATTAGTTTTGATAAAACCCCAAAATCTTAGCCGCTGCACCCTTCCACGCCAACCGTGTCATCAGGGAAGCCCTCAGAATTGAAAAGCACCCTAAAAATTTCAATCTGGATGATGGATATCAATTAAGCCAATCCTTGAAACCCACTATTCATTTCTTGTCCTCTAAACACCGTTCCCCTCACATTAGTTCTAACCCCTCTTGATATTTTATTTATATTTAATTTTCTTCTCCTATATTTATTTCATATCCCTTAGATTATTCCCTTATATCCTCTTAACATATATTTTTATTTATTTTATTAGTTCCTTTCCCTCGTCTTATGATATTTATTCTAATAGTAATATCTTATTTGGTTAAAAAGAAGAAAAAATATATAATTTTTTATTTTATTCAAATTTCTTTTTAATTTCTTCTACCTATTTAATCTTATTTTAAATATATTTTTAAATTCCTTTATTATTTAATGATTCCTCTTTAATAGTTAGTTAGTTTTCAAGCTTTAAAAAAAAAAAAAAATCTTATTTTATTTTAATTTAATTTGACCAATATTTATTCCCCGACAGGGGTGTTGGACAAAGACTGCCACCCATCATGTGACGAATGCCAGGTGTAAAAGGTATAAGGCAGGAGCGGGCAGAGCAACAACCCCTCCACCATTCCATAGTTATTATATTTGTGTTCGCATGGATGAATGGTTATGTCTCTCTGGTTTGCATTTGCTTTGATGCGATGGCTCCATTACTCCTCTAGCTATATCCCATCAGAGATCACTTCCCCCAGTTGCCAAATACTCTATTGTGTGTTACGTCTCCATCCCTACTCATCCTCCTCTACGTCTGCTCCAGGGTGGCAACCTGTTCAGTCGACCGCAGGCGTGTATCAACCATGGCCCTCTCACTCGTTCCAGTTTCCTAAGAATCTTCCTTCTTTGGGACTCTTTTGTGGACATTTATTCATTGGTTTTGGTCAACCCACTTCTTAATTTCCCTCTACTCCTGTTGCTCTCCGCCTTGGATGCTTCAGGGAATTTTTTGGATTGACTGGTGTCAAATCTATGCTTTTTACCTTCATAATTATGGGCACGCCATAGGTGTTGTTGTTCTCGGGGTGGTGACTCTAGGTTTAGGGTGTCGATGATCTTTGAGCGTTCTTGCATTTTGGCTTTTATTTACTCAGGATTTTGGTTTTATCTCTCTCCTCGTTGCTCCATTTCTTCTCGGGTGTTGGCTCTCTACTACCCTTTAATCTCTACCTGGATGTCTGCTTCTCTTTGTTCGACTCCCACCCTGTGAGCTTTTATCCTCTCTGGCACGGCCTGGCTATTCTTGGGCGAAAATTTCAGGGTGGCGAGGTTCTTAGCATTGGTCCCATTTTCTCTCAGGTCTGTAGCTAATCTTGATTGGTTCTGGGTGGTTGATATCCCTTGGGTGGGAATTCAGGGTGGCGGGGCTCCTAGCATTGATCCTCCTTTTCTCTCTGGCCTGCAATCGGTCTCGATCAGTTTTAGGTGGCTGGTGGTATATTTGAAGGATTCCCTCCTCTCTGATTTTGCAAGTGCCTTTGGTACTCCTCAATGATTCCTCTCTCAGCTCCTCGTGCCTAATTGCTCTGGCGAAGTCAAAAGGTGCTTCCCCTCTCATCGGGGCCCGGGGTGATGTTATTGTTGTTCAGGAAGGTAGGTCCAAGTGAGGAGAAAGAGGCTCTAGTCACGGGGGTCGTGGCACTCGTGGGAGTCGCAGCTCGTCCATTGCCTCTAGGGCAGGCAGTCATTGACAAACAGTCTTGCAGCTTAGTCATGATGCATATATGGGTAGTCGCAGTCGCAAGCATGGGCGTCTCCGGGGCTTGCCAATGCGAGGCCGCTCTAGCCAAGGTCACTCTGGTTCCACAGGCAGGACATCTTCCAAGATGAAAGGTCACTCCTCAACAATTCTTAAGCTGCTTCACTCCATTTCTACTCGCCTGGACACCCACGATCAAGCTCGCAGAGAGGAACACGAGGTTGTCATGGTGAAATTTGAGCAACTCCAATAATTCCAGTGCCATGTTCATGAGAGGGTGGTTGTATTTTGGCGCAGCAAAAGCCTACTAACTGAAAAGGTGGAAATCTCGAAACCTGAATTGCTCATTTTGAGAACCATGTCAATTGCATGTATCATCCGCCACCTCCCCAGGGTGCTGAGCCGAACAACCCTGCCTCCATCACCTCTAATGATTGAATATGTTCACTAGTGTATTCTTTGTTTTGTTAGTCTTCTGCAATGTTAGACCTCTCAAGCTCTGGACCTCTCATCTAGCAATTTTGTTTTTTGTATGTTGTATGGTCATTGCGTTGGTCAACAAACCTAGCCGAGGTGAGACCACATGCTTTTTGATATCCATGTATATTCCTTATGATTAATAGAAATTTCAACTTACAAAAAAAAAATGATCAATATTTATCTCTTTTAAATTTTAAATTTTAATTCAATTTGACCAATATTCAAATCACCAATATTCATGGCCTAATCAAATTCTTTTAAAAATTATTTTATTTTATTTTATTTTACCCAATATTTATTTCTTTAACTATTATAATATTCTTTAATCCAATAATTCTTTTTTAATTAAATCAAATAATATGGTATCTTCTAAATAAGTTTAATAATAATAATATAATAATAATAATAAATTGACCCATTAACTTACATTGGTGATTTGACCTTAAATATTTAAAATAAAAATATTCTCTTACACCTTTTAAGATTTTAATATTTTAAATTCTTCCTTGAATAGACCTATTCAAATAGCTCAATTATTTTCCTATTTTCTCTTTTAATATTTTATTCAAGCTAATTTATTGAATTCTTTATTTAATAATTTATACCTTTTTCTAATAGTCAATTTTAATCATTGGTTTCATCATCATTCTTACCTTCTCTAACAGTCATATTTTTACCTTCTCTAAGTGTTATATTTTAAGGTCCCCATCTATTTATTTGGGTAGCACTCTTCACATCATCAGATAAAGCTTCTAGACCCTGAAAATGAGTAAAGGGTTCACCCAAAACTTTGAGCAAATCCATGAACATAACACACAGTACTCTAGAAGTCTTTAGCAACAACATTTTATTGACTATGGAAATATCCATACTAGAATTAAAATCATGTCAATAAAAGCATGTATTTCATTAAATTCAATAATTCCTACCCACATACTTGCAGTTTTGGCTACTCTTCTTTGGACAAGGAAGAATCTATAAAAGTGGAGAAATTCCCAGTTAAGAGTGACAATCGACTGCAGGATGTTCCAATAAGGAATATGCGAAAACAATGGCCAAGAAATGCATGTGTTGAGCATACAAGAATAGAAGTGCAACTAGGAAGGACAATTGAGAATGATGCCCATTATCTTGTAATGGGCTTAGAATGTGCTGGAAAAGAGAACTCAAAAATATGTGTGTGACCCAATTGAGTGACAATGTAGCAGTATATGTGATTGAACCTTTCTGTCAATATAGTGGGCGAATGATGACAAGAAAACCAAGTCACATACTTGAAAAGCCTATTATTGTATATTGTATAATATGTAATTAGTTATACATTCCATTTTTATAGTTAATAAGTTACCGAGACACAATTGTCTCGTACCTAGATTGCACATGGATAAATAAGTAATTTTATCATTAATATGATGCTCTTTCATTGTGTTCCTTCATTGTGGAGTTTATTTGGGCTTGTACAGTGGTATTAGAGCCCCGGTTGAATTGTTTCTAAACTCCATGTATTTGAAGTCTATGGCGTAAAGGAGACACGGAGCGTGAACACTATGAAGATAGAGTGCAGCAGAATGCTAATCCAGTGGACCAATGCAATGGGATGCCCAAACTATTGACACTCTATAAGTTGTATATCTTTCAGTGATAATGAAAGACAATAGGAGAAATTCAGTGGCATAAAAAAAATTAACATATCCTTGGAAGTTAAAATACATGTTGGAGTTTTGAGTGCTTGTTTTTCTTAATAAAAATTGCCAAGACTGAGTCAGATTCCAATAATTGCTAGATTGTTTGTTAAAAGTCTCAGTTTCACGCATCCAAGGGCCGCTTGTTGTTTTAATTTTGGGAGGCTTTATTTGCATTTATTGCATCAAACAGGAGTTTACTTACAATGAAATTTCTAAAAGATAGGATTTTCATTTATTGCAGTAAAAAAGAGTTTAATCACAGTATGTAAAATTTGTCAATGATAGTATTATAGTATTTGCATTTACGACATTAAAAAAGAGTTTAATCACAGTAAAATTGTTGAAAGATAATATTTAAATTCACTGCAAACTGGAGTTTTTACTGAAAGATTTCTGAAGGATACAAAGTTTTTACTGAAGGATTTCTTAAGGATACTTAAAATGAAGGATATATATTTTTTGGTGGTTTGAATTAAATTTATAATTGAAGAGTGGTTAATTTTCTGGTAATTTGAAATATATATATTTTTTAAGAGGCCATTGGTAAACTAAAATATTTGGAAGCTAATAAAATTTAAACCTAGCTCTTTGCTAGGCTATTTTTGAAGCCTACCATCACACCACAACAAATACTTATTTAACTAAAAGGATAAAGGGACTTATATTTTGTTTAAAGTGTATTTCACATATTTGAGGATTTGAAAAGGATTTGAAAATTTTAGTTGGCTTAAAAAACAATTATGACTTCAATAGTCTCCATAGTTGGAGTTGTTCTTAATGGAAAGAAAATTATCGAGAGTGGTTTAGAAAGCTTAAAATTGTCCTTGTTTTTAACGATTTGTGGGAAGTTTGTCAAAGAAAGAAGGATAGTGATGGAAAGGAAATTGCACCAAAGTCGCTTGATAATGAGAAGCAACGTGCAATTTGGGAGACAAAAGACAACAAGGCATATGCATTAATAACTACATCCGTGACAGAAGAGGTAAGTCAGTATATCGCTTTTTGTGGTATTGCACTCGAAGCATTAAAAAAGTTGAAAGAATTGTATGAGTCACACTCAGAACTCGAAATTATTCAATTATTGTTAAAGTTGTTTAATTTGGAGATGAAGGATAATGATCCTTTGAAAGGTACCTCTGAAATAAAAGTCATTTTTTATGATATAGAAGCCATTGGAATTAAAGTAGATTTACAACTTAAAACTTTTATAAAATTCCTTCACCCTGTCTATTCAAACTATTTGGAATCTCTCCAAGATAGAGGGCAGTTAAAAGACATTACATTTGATAAACTAGTAAGTGTTGAAGGGTCGAAAAATCAGGACTCCAACAAGGGGGATAACCACCCGGTCCGTACCTTAAGATAGCTCCTTTTCTGTTTGGAATAGTGGCTTCGACTGGGGATGATAAGACCAGTTTCCCAATCTATTTATGATTTGTATGCTTGTAGGATGATGTTTTTCTTTTTTTGGGTTTTATGGGGTGAATGTTTGTTCTAAATCTAATCTATCTTCTAACTAACATATGCAATCTATTACTCGGATGTGGGTGATAATCAAGACAATTAAAGTGATAAGACGGTCAGGCGACGGAAGGGCTGGCCACATGGCCACCTGCGTCTTCCCCCATGCCAACCTAAGAAGCATTCAAGGCGCCTTGCAGGCGCCATTAAATGAGTGTTATGGCCGAGACAGCACCACAACGCTCATAGCAATGGCCTCCGCAAAACATCATGCTATTCCTCCTCCCTTGCTCCACTGTGTTTGCCCTCGCAGAGCCCTGTTCATGCACTGTAACGGGTAGCCGCTACTGGCTGCTAAGTTGTATAGACCTGGGCAATGGGTTTCACTATTCTCATACCAGACTCTGCAATTTAGCTCGTGCTCAGACCTCCTTTGTCCATTCTCTGCGCAGTCATTCCACCAACCTCTCTGCTGCTAACCTTGCTTTCAATCCTGCCATGGCTCGCATTCGACATCAAATGCGGAGCAGGAGAGGAGGCACTCGTGGCGGGAGCATCCACCCTCCTGCAACGCCCAGCCCAAACTCTGTCTCCCCTGCCTCTTCAGCTGACATTCCCAATCCTTACAGCCCCTTCTCTGGTCGGTATCCTGACACCCACAGCGGAAGGGGAAGAGCTCGACTCCAAGGTGGAGGAAGGAGGGATGTTGTTGTTTACACAGCCAATTTTCCCCTTCCTCCGCATCCAGCTCCCCATACAACACAATTCTGTTTTCGCAGCACCCCGCATCGTCCTGTAATCACAGCCACCGTCACTATCATATTCTCTGAAGAAATCGACCCGCCGGCACCTTCGCCTGAGCACAATGATGAGCAGCACAGGGCAACACCAAGCAATAGGGGCATTCGCAACCCAGGCAAACAACAACTCGACGAAGATCGAACCACCCTGCATGGTAAAGCATTGGTTGGTAGTCAGCAGGCTGCTGAAGGCAAAATTGGCGACACACAGGCTTCAGGAAGCCGACGGGGCGACACGTTTGGAACACATGCAGGGGCGGGCAGCACCGAGGGCGCCCATCTAGCTCAAGGCAGGGGCACGTTAGCACAAGAAGACGATTGGTATAAATACACGTGTCTGATCGAGGAAGAACCAGCCCTGAACAATCCTTAGTCTCGACACTTGGCAGCCAGGTGTCGCCCTTTTTCCAGTTGGATGCTTTTTCTAATGACTGGCCAATTTCGGTTATGTATGTGTTTTATGGTTATCTCTATGCAATGTTTAAGATCTTTTTTTGGTCAAAACGGATAACCGCTGTGTGGGTTCTTTTGATTTCATGGACTGGTTTCCCCTTTGTTGGGGCAGTCAAGGTTAAACAGTCATATTTTTTATGAATGATACTCAGTACTATTGAGACCATGCCTCACTGTAATTACTTTTGTGTTTCATATTGATAGAACAATCTTACTTAGAAAAAAAAACATATGCAATCTATTGTAATCAAAGAAAACATCTAACTTTAAACTATCTCGGGAGTAATGTTTGCTTATGTGATATAAAATAGTTTCTAAAAGCAATTGATAATGAAGATCATTCAATCACCATGAGAAAAAAAATCATTTAAAGATGATTGTTTCGTATAAAAAGTTAGCCGAAACAATTATGAAAAATATATCGCATAAGAGTCATTCACATATTCAACATAAATAGTAAATCATCACTATACAGAAGTGCAATAATGACAACTAAACATTCAAACTTTCATATATAAATAACTGAAAATGATTTATTGCTTAACACATAAGTAAAAAGTATTAGGAGATAAAAATATCATTTGTAATAAGTTCTACTCATGAGCTGCGGCAATATAGATCTATCTTCAAATCACTTAACATCCACTAAGAGTACAAAAGTGCATTTCAATAGCAGATATTAAACTCATATAGAAAATAAATCATGTTCCATTCATTTTATCAAAACCTCCTCAGTGGGGGGAAAAATGCACGTTCTGAAGAATTGTTTACTTATAAAACTCTGAACCCCTCTCTAAATGCATGAGAGGAGTTTAAATACTACTCTATGAAATCTAAAAATAAATATTCGAAAATAGATGAAGTTTAAACAACCTGCCTCATTTTAAGTAAAAATAAACTAAAACTAAACTAAACTATCTATGATATACCCAGCATCTGATCCTTTAGATCACAAATATCCAGCATCAGTTTCAAAAGTGTCGTTTGGCCGACTTCAGCTTTTAACTGTCCTGCAAATACGGTGTTGGCAAGAGCTGGCACTATCTTCTCGGCAGAAGTTATGAGGCACTTCAGGGTCATCCATTGGCTATGTGGTTTTACTAAGTACTTCCAGTATCTTTCCCAGTTTAACTTGTTTACCTGTTTAATCGCCTCTGCCCTTTCCTCCGTTGTTTGTTTCCACACTGTTTGAAGTTGTTGTGCCTCTGGAAGGAATCCCGCAGTGGTCGCTGCTACTAAATTGGCCTTGTGCAGATTTTCATTTATGCATTCAATGACATTGTTCGCTACTATCGTTGCATCTTCCATTGCCTGTTCTACTTCGTTTAACTGAGAATCCCATTTCTCGAATAAAATATCTTTGTGTGATTCGTCAATTCTGGACATGTCTGCTCTTTTTCCTTCTTTGAATCTCTCCCAGTTCAAGAAGTCTGAGACCTTCTTAAAAATTGAATCATATTCAAGTCGTGATTCTACGACCTGATTTGTAATATTATCGCTCATTTTGCAATGGGAATACCATTGCGAGATCTTCTTGCAGAGTATTTCCTTTTGTTGCAAGCGTTGGGAATTGAGAGCAAGTACTTCTGTGATAAACTCCCCAATTTTGGGATCATCTTTATCCAGTTCTATCATACCTTGTATCTGTTCTTCTTTATTAGCCGAACTGCTTTGATGTGCCAATTGCATTTGCTGGAAGTCTTGCTGGAGTTTTTCCAACTGTGTTTATGCTTCTCGATTGATGCTAACTTGCTGTAACTGTTCCAAAAACAAAATCCTATCCTCTTTTTCTTTAAGTAGCAATTGAACCTCTGTTGCCTTATCAACAGTTGTCGAAGCGTATGCACCTGTGATCTATGAAAGCCTAGTTAAAATTTTTCGATGGGTTTGTAGTGGGGTCTTTCCAAAGAACATCCAAGGGTTCATCTTTGGGAGCGAGCACAACATCCAGCTTCCTTTTCTTTCTTTGCCTTCTGACGGTAGCCTTATGTTGAAGGCTATAAAATACATCTAGAGGAGGAATTTCCTCTTTCCTTAGTATAATTTCAGACTAGGGAGCAACAGGGATGTGCTCCATTTCCTGAGTATTGACAGCCCTCTCTATTACCATTTCTGTGGTTGTCTCTTTTGGATTTGTCAATGGCGTTGCGCTCTGTTCTTCTGTGCCTAGTATCTTAAGAAAATTTTCCTATTCCCCTTCTAGATCAATTACAATTGGCTTTATTGGCTTTGTAAGATGAGTGGAAGTTTCAGCTTGTTTTGGGGACAAAGCCTACTGATCAGGCTTTTCTGTAGATTGAGTTGTGTCTTTTATTAACTCCTCGCTTCTACTATGTTCACTTTTGGATTGATCACCAGACTTTTCAACAGATTCTTTTTTAAAACTTGTTTTGGACTTGTCTTTTCAACCTTCACTTATGCTAACACTGGGAGTAGGCTCCCTTATTGGTTCGATGAGAAATTGGTCCAATGGGACCTTTGATAACCGCTATTTTCTGTAATTGTCAAACTTTTGAAGATTTTCTTGGTCAAACTAAATTCATGCTATATGTTGAACCTCTCTGAAGGTGTTTTTTTGCAAAAAAACATCATCAAATAGATCTTATTCATGAGAAAAAACTTTTATTTTAACCATTGTAGTAAAATTACTTACAACACCAAAGGGATCCTATTGCCGTCCCAGGAACTTTGGTAGTTGTAAACATAATACATTATCAACTTCTTTGAAAACATGACCTGAGTCATGCAATGCAATTTCTCTGCATATTACAAAAAATTGGGGCCAAATGGCCTTCTTGGAATCTTTCAGTTCCTTGCTCATTCCCCCCATGCCGCAAGTCTGATAGGCTATCTCCCTAGCCATCAGTTTGTCGGGGACGTAAAAAGGTAGCACATAGGGTGAAGCAATGTTGACAAACACTCTGATATATGTGAACAATTCTTCCCCAAACCACCTTGCCACAGAGAGAAAATCCACTTCAGCTTCTGGGGAAAACCTTAGGGCATCTCGGTTGTAGAGCATTTTATAAATCGGGAGCATAACTCCATGACAAATTTTAAAGAAATGTGGGGTGAAATTGGATTCCCACAATACTTTGTGATAAACCTGAATGGGAAGTGGATTTTCTACCATCCACCTCCATCCCATAATAGGAAATTCATAAACAAAACAAATAGCATCCATAACATAGGTGCTCAAAAAGAATGGAGGGTAAACCCTCAAAGCAAAGATTATTTTAGTTCTATATCCTAAAATTGTAGTGGCTAAATTATCCGACAAGATTTGAGCCCAATCCATTATTGTGGCATTGGTAGCCGCATCCACTAGAGGTAACCATTCTGATGAAAAATTGCTGATGTCTGGTTTCCCAAACAGTCTACATAACATTGCAACGGCAAAACAATAAGGAGAACAAAGACAGCCCAGTGGCGTACATACCATTTTCATCCTTTTTCAGTATTTCCTCATTGTTTGACCAGTTCTTTGTACATTATGCCAAGTCTTCATTCTCCTTGGTGAACTTCTCGACAAATTGCTTGTTGTAGCTGGCTTGGGGTTCTGGTAAGTAGTACATACGCCTTAAATTGTTTGAAATAAATGACCCCATGACCTCTTGGCTTTTTGTTTTGAACTCTCTGTCAGATATGTCTACGTGATCTATAAACCATTTCACCCTATCGGATAGGGGAGTATTTTTGGCCTCGCCGCAATGCAATGTAGAAACGAGCATGCAAGTTCAGTTATGGATGCTTCAGAAAAGCCACGTCCATCCGTTATAACTGTAACTTCCATAATTCTCGGGTGTTCGTCCTCTAACAACTGATACATAGCTTCCCAGGTAGATATCCCTATGTCCCTACTACAAGTAGTGTCTGTGAATAATGGGGTCATTTCTGACTTCTCAGCCGCGGGAGCCTTGCCTTTCTTTCCCATTTCTTCGTGTGTTACGCTCTGCGTGTTCTTCCTGAAAATCGCAAGCAGAGAGCTACCAAAAATATGATACAAATGATATTGAATGCATGAATAATCAATAGAAAGACGAAAATAAGGTGATGGGAGGTCTTTAATTCTAAATCATATCAAAACATATCAACTTGCGAAAAATGGTCCTTTACACTCATCCGAATCGTTTTTAATAAATGACCACTAATGGACCGTTATGTTAGACTTTAATGTTCATAACTTTGCATCGAACGCCGGAAAGTAATGTCCTAGAACTTTGAGCCCTTTAAATTGCGATAAAAGCGACTTTGCGATTTGCTTCGCAACATCGCAGATCGCTATATCGCAAAAACTGTATTTTGTTAAAAAACATCATTACATGCACTGCTGCAATATGCAATTTGTGAAATGTTATCGCATTTCGCAATATCTACTTTCGTTTCATCAAATAACATCACGGTACTGGAATTTTCAATGCGATGAGGTTATAGTGCTTCATGATCTCGCATTCTTGCGGATCGCATTTTCAAGAAGTAACTCTTATAAGGGATGTCCGCTATAACCTTTTGCAATGCGAGAATAACCTTTCCTAAAGCGGGTTTTTTTAAAGTTTTTCCTTAACGTTCGTGACTTTTCCGTTTATAAAGTTTTTTCTTAGGCCTTATGTTCATATAGCGCTTTTTATAAGAAACTCGTAGTTTGTGAAGTTTTATGTGCTAGGAGTATGAAAAGGTAAATTTCCATGTTTTAGCAAGTTCTACTTTGACATCTTGTTTTATTCTAAAAACAAAAAGGCAACATTAAATGCTAAGATTTTATTTTTTGAGTTATTCAATCTGCCCACATAACGTACATTAAAGATTTATGCCAGTGTCTATGACTTTGATCAATAGTTCATTTAATGATTCTAATAAGGTTTTTGTTTGTTGATTCAGCCAACCAATTTCCTTGCGGATAATAATTAGCAAAATATTTAAGTTTAAAATCTCTTTTGAGCAAAAATTCAGTCATAGCATTACCTGAGAAATATGATGCATTATCAAACATTAAAGCAGAGGATAAGCCAAACCTGGTGATTATGAATTGATCTATAAATTCAATGATACTCTCAGAGTTGGTTGTCTTGAGTGGAACTACTTCTACCCATTTGGTAAAGTAGTCCGTAGCCTTAAGGACGTATTTATGATGTTTAGAAGAATGAGGAACGGTTTCACCTATTATATCTGTTGGCATTATGTTTCAAGTGTTGTCCTTGATGGCAACTCACTCAGAGGTTGGTACAGGTGCTCAGAGATTGGTACAGGTGATGGCAACTCAATCAGAGGACAGATCTTAGTACAGCAGGACAAGAAAGATATACGCAGGTTCATCAAGGCGAATCAGCGTATACACGCAGGTTGGATTCAGTAAAAGCGCGTACATGTGAAAAGTACCGTTGGTCCGTGGCAGTTAGTCCTTGGAAGTTGTGCCTATGGTTTTGGACCATGGTGTCTCGACGGACGTGTTGATCCCTAGTTTCGAAGTTGATGGTATTGGTTTGTTATGGTTTTGGACCATGGTATTGAGCAAGGCCTAAGGCTATATAAGGAGAAGATCATTAGGCCAAGATGTGTGAAGAGAGTGAGCATTGGGTGTCTGACGAAGTGAGAGGATCTGGTGGTGCTGGTTGTCTGTTCGGGAAGTTTGGCAAGGGTCGGATCTGACAGCGGAGGCATAAGTAATCATTTCTAGATCTGTACGCGGGTTTCCTTTGGAGAAAGTGCGTATACACGCGGTTTCGGTAAAGTGCAGTAGCGTATGCATGATAAAGTTTGATATCTCAGGTTGCTGCTGATTTTGGTGGTTGTTACAGAGTTCTGGTCTCTGGTTTGGGTTCTGTGTTCTTAATGACAGGGTTTCAGTGATTCAGTATTGGGTTGTTTAATGAATTATGATGCAAGTTTAAGTTGATGATTGTATTGCAGTAATGTTTGTTTTGTACTCTTGGATCCAGTCTGAAAATTGATGAAACGTGGTCCCTGAAGATTGTAGGGTCAGCACCTACGTACTAGTAAATGGATCAGCTAGTACAAGAGCTGAGGGGGTTGTAGCTCCCTTCCAGAAGTAGTTGGAAAACGAGAAAGGGTTGTAGCCCTCTGCAGGTTGTAGCCTGCATACTGGTAAAGGACTGCACCAGTATATTGTAAAAGAAGTTTCTCATTAAAGAAGAAAGAAACGAATTGCAGCAGGTGGTTTTCACCCACATTGGGTTTCCACCTTATATCATGGTGTTCATGTGTGTGGCTCTTGTGTGATGTTCTGTCCTGTTATACTGCTCTTGTTTACTATAAATATGCTTAATAATGTTCTGATGCATTCACTGAAGATTAAGCTAACTGAATTATAAGATCTC